>DVPD01000839.1:0-10250 GCA_018237605.1 Apyrrothrix (Melanopyge) sp. n. Burns01 | reverse complement strand
ACCTATGGAGAACTTTATGATGTGTACGTTTTCTCACGTTGTTTTAGTTTACCGTTATAGCGAATGGTTTCCGCTAAAAATACAAATTACTTTTATAAACTCAGAGGTGCACGTCAAGATACGAACTCTAGACCATTAGAGTAAGAATCTGAAGTAAGCATACAATTCAAGGTCGTACTGCTTCTTTGTGAAATAAATTTATGTTGAAATAAAACATAGGAAATGGTTGCAGCCTTTTTGTGTCCTACAGTCGTTCACAGGTCCCTCCCGCAACTGATGGGAGATGTGGACCATCCTATACTACGCTGCTCTAATCTCAAATTCCGAAAATTATCAGTAGGCCTCTATGGAACATTGGTATTAAATTAATATATTTCTTTTATTGTTTGCACTTCAAATCGGACGATCACAGAGTGGTCAACTTGTTTGTGGGAGGCTTTGGAGTTTCAGACGATTAACTCCGTAACACACTCCATAGATATGTGTCCTGATCTAATTTATTCTCCTAGGTCCTTCGAAGTGATTGAAAAGGGAGACGGAACCATAATTATTATTACGATGTTTATTTAATGTTTTCTTATGCTCATAAGGTAAGATTAATTGTGGATTCCTCGCCATTCTACAACTTCATTGTAAATTACATTAGACTGTCTGAATAAGGTATGATACTTGCTTTACTGTGCCCCTTGCACGGGTTTCGCTCAGTCTCTACCCAGGTGCACGTAATCGGTGTAATTTTTACATTACGCGCCCTTCGCGGTCTCAACGGCGGTGTGAAAGGTCACAGACGCGGTCCGCCAGACGAAAGTAATTATTTTTGTGCGCAGTTACTGATTGTATTAGACATTATACCATATTTGGTATTCAGTGCTGTCTACCTACTCCATAAAGGACTTGACGGGAAGCTTTATTAATAATAATTTTACCATAATGTGTAAATACGTTCTATGAATAACTGGTGAAACTTGGGGTACTGTACTCTCCTGCCTACATCTTCGGGGAAATAAAACGTGACATTGTGTTATATTACTTTTAATGAATCTCATCATCGTCATCAGCTCTTGTCCCTCTCCTGCTGAATATGAGCTTTACCAATGGCACGCCACTGGGCTGTAGGTCAATGTAGAGACGCTTACGTTTGCATGAGCTTTGAAATTGGTAGAGGAATAACTTTGTTAAGCGACATAGATCATAGAACGTTGGTGTATCACAGTTTTGTTAAGCATCAAGGTTTCAAGTTAAAGGTCACGAGGCCTTATTAAAGCGTAAAGTTAACTTATTGGCTTTTGTTAGACCACTAATTGCATCCATTCGTATTAAATGAAAAATTCCTTCAAAGCGCAAAAATCCATGGATGGATGGACAAACATTTCGTAATTCTTACAAGCTTCTTGTTGGTTTTCAATTTTGACTATCAAAAGACAACAGTGAATTGAATGCGACAGTAGTTGTGCG
Organism: Apyrrothrix (Melanopyge) sp. n. Burns01; assembly: GCA_018237605.1. NCBI lineage: Eukaryota > Metazoa > Arthropoda > Insecta > Lepidoptera > Hesperiidae > Apyrrothrix > Apyrrothrix (Melanopyge) sp. n. Burns01. Next base: position 8,795 of record DVPD01000839.1, on the reverse strand, counting down.
TTATGGAAAGGTGTCTAGGCCCGCTTGCCCATACCGACATAATAATGGCAGGTGGAGCAACAGTACCCGACAGTCGCTCTATTGAATTTAAATGTAACCAAACCGCACAATGTGTCCTGCCGTACAGGGCTGTCTAATTTAGAACTGTATGAAATGAGACGCATTCCAACCGTTCCTAAAACTGTTTTGTTGTTTTTGTGAGCGTCAGTATTGTCCTTAGTGAGCTATTATTTTGCTGCCCTCACCATCATTTTTATCATCAGCTTGTATCAGTATACCGTTGGACGTGGCCGTTCCTAATGAGCGCCACGACTTCCTATCCTTCACTTGACTTTGCTGTAATTTTTTAAAAGCTTTTAACGATTTATCTTTTATTGTTTTGTCGAGACATGTACATGTACATTCCAGTGTACGTTAGAAATCGAAACGTTCTCGCCAATTCCATTCTGCTTTAGTAAAATAAAGACACACCCAGTTTATAAGTGTGTGAGCTATCTACATACAAGCTGTTTCATAAAATTGTTAAGTAGTAAATTGGCGTTGAGAGGCTCAATTTGGTGCACCCCGAGTTTGACCTCTAGCGAACTATGGGAGGGGACTTGTCAAAATATGATAAGGCGAATTAAAGTTATTCTGCTGGTTTTAACATTAATTATTGACACTATTATCCCATCCCATTTTATTCTCGTATTAAGTGCAATAAATTCGTGTATCCTACATTTATATTGATTCGATTACACTTGTATAACAAATCGGTAGTTCACAAATTTAATATTAAAAAAAACAGCGTGTTTCTTTTTCAAGCAGCTATCTAGCGCACCTTGATAGGAAATTTGTAGGAATGAAGTTCTCAAGCTAATAAAGTTGACATGGCACAGTTAAGAAAATATCGCAATAATGATCCTACTCAAACAGGAGGAACGTGCTTCGTATGTTTAAATCAAACGTGGGTAATTTTTTTCAAAGACAATTTTGTCAACTCGAGAAACGAACACGTCAGCCCGGCTGCCTGTGTGGGAATTGGGACGGTCGCTGCAGTATTGCGACTCGGTACGTGAACGTTGGCGTCGGATAAGAAAAATATCCACTTTAGGCACAATGTTGTTTTAGTTTAAACTGTCACTCATACGTTATGTGATTTGTAGAAAAACACTATTAACGTGCTGTCCTATAGTGTATTTTGTGCACAAGTACCGGCTGCTCGAAGATACTCTGCTCCGTTCCGATATTGCCAAACTTGTTTTGTAATGAAAACCAAATCGAACACCTCTATTTATTTAATTTTGTAACTTAATGCACAGAACATAGGTTTTAGTGTTAAACATTTCGTGACTTTGTATGTATATATTCGTTCATGTTTAAATTATTTACTGGCTTAAAACGATCTGGCGTAGGTTTGAAATTATATCGGGCTATTTCGAAAAAAACACTTGAAGTAAACCGGTGCCTATGTAATTTTATCGCACGCTAGTGCTTCAGACAAGTTCTTAATTATATTACTGATTTAATTAATCTGCTTAAACGATCAGATCTCTTTTTATTAAAGTTCATCTTTGTAAGGATAAATATTTGGAATATTTTGGTCATAACGTAACGTAAAATGACGCCTGTAATCCTCGAACAGGTAGGCAAAGGAGCGTAGTACACTCACGTTTCGCCAGTTACGTTTACGTCCCTTTATGGAATAGGTGGTGAGTCTATTGCTATAGACCGAGTACAAATCCAGACTCCGAGCCACTACTAGAAAATCAAAATTAGAAAAATCGGATAGTACCCGACCCGGAATTGGAACCCAGGACTTCACGATCGGCAGTCGCGCTTGCAACCAATACGACACTTTGGTCATACTTTATAAAATCTTATATCAATGCTAAAATACTTGTAGTACTAGTAACGTTACGGTTTTAGCAAGTGACGGAACAACCGCTAACTGTGCAAATCGCAACAATTGTTTGAATAATGTTATGATTCGTTTCATTTCCGGCGCGACGCGGTCAGAATTTCCAATACTTACGTCCACTATATGACGTTGTGGTTCTTCAATGTGTCAAAGTGTTTAAATATACATCGGTGACACCTAAACCATAACGGAAATAAACGGCATATATTTAAACTTATGTCATTTTTATATTTTTATTAAGTGCCTCGTTGGTCGTGTTGGTTGCAAGCGCGACTGTCGATCGAGAGGTCCTGAGTTCAAAACCCGTGTCGGGTAATATTGCATTTTTCTAACTTTCATTTTTTTGTATAAATTTCTAATAGTGACTCGGAGTCGGGATTGTGCTCGGTGTATGGCAGTAGACTCACCATCTATTCCATAATGGAACGTACACGGAACTAGTAAAACGCAGAGGTGTGTTACACTCCTCTGCCTATCTCTTCAGGGATTATAGGCGTGATGTCAACGTACTTTAAATGTTTAATCGACCGTGATCGTCTCCATTGTTAGTACATATATAACACGCGTGTATGTTAGACTCATGTGTTTATGTTTAACATTTGTCTGAAGTATATCTACTTGAATTAAATGTTTTTCTCTTTCCATTTTGCTACTCCATCTCGCTACTCGTAATTTTACCGTAACAAAAGTGATCTAGTAGGAAGTGTTATTATATATTATAGGTGCATAATAGGTCATTATTGCGAGGTGTATTTGTATGAAGCGGAAACTCATTTAAGTTACTGTGACATCTATCAGACATAAATATTAACAATATCATATTATGAAAAACATATATCATGTAATTTGTGTTAATATTATTAATATTCTAAACCCTATTTCAGTAACAATATTTTAACAACATGATAGTATTTCAATGACTGTGTTTTAAAGGTATAACCGCTGAACAGATTTGGTGAAATTCAGTTTGCAGATAGCTTAAGCTGAGACAGAGAACGATGGAAATTTTAGTTATTTATATTTTTCTCATATACATTCGTAACATACATACTAGTGTATCACTACATGAAACTGGTATGTGGCAATAAAATTAATTAGCAAAGGCTTATTATTGTCATGATACACTTTATTTTTAATTGAAGTTTGTCTGCCGTGTCTCGATCAATTATGACTATGAGTTATAATTCCTTGCGTATTCTCTATAATTATTTTGATTGTTTAACATTTTTTTAAATATAATTATTATAATACTTTAAAATTGTTTGCTAGCAATGCCGAGAACATGCTATAATTAACTGATTGCTATGTAATTAACACATAGTTGTTTGTTTCTTGTTTTAATAAGGACAGAGAGATGAGAATTTCAAATGAAAAAAGAAACATTATTCGAATCTTTAATCACACATTTGTATACTCAAGGATAAGTAAAGAAAACGATCAGACTTTGAAAAGTAATCGATCAGTGCCCGTTTGACCGGAACTCGAACTTGGAACTTCCTGCATTCCGCACTTGCATTGTATCTATTGTAGCAAAGTAGTCCTTTTTAATTTAAAATAAACTTGTCGTTCACTGGCCATGAAAGTTTTATATTCATATGACTTCTATTTAATTAATGACTATTTCTCTGACCTATTGGTCTAGCCGGTAGTGGCCCTGATTGCTGAGTCGGCGGCTGTGGAGACGTTCTCTTACGAGGAAGGCGGAGAGCACAGAATGTCAAATTTCTATCTCTGTCATGACAGACTCTTCTTTGTCTTTACATTCGTTACTTCCTCCTACGCATACCTTATTAAAGAATTGATTAAAGCATGACAGATCATCTAGGGCGCCACATTATTTTTCTTGGCTAATTTTACATGCGCCATTTCTACATTTGTAACAATAATGAGTAATGGTATATAAATATGGATTGTGGTAAACATACAATGAATGGGTACACCTTTGTCATTAAGTGTGCGGCTTTACTAAATAAGTCAATGTCGCATAGTGGTCAGTAATGACGTTCGCTGTGGGCTACTATTGGCACGTTTAGAGATGTAACAATCTAGTCATTCATTTGCTAATAAATTAGTTTATGCGCAGTAAATTCGTTTTGTTCTTCAGTATTCTAGTGCTTGGGAAGTATACGCTGCTTCAGTGCATTATCGTAGTGCATTATGTCGATATCATCATCGCTCCCTTTATCGTTCCACCGTTGCATATTGATCTTGGCTTAGAATGAGAACTTCTGAGGCCATAGTCTGTCTGCTACGCTTAGCGAATGTGGTTTAGTAGTCTTAGCACGCTTTTGAGATCATCGTGAAGGACGTTAAAGTGGTGTAAACTGTCGTTTACGTCATAACTGTGTTAAAATGGCGTGGACGTTTTCTATTGTAGGTACTATGCTAAACACAACATTGTGATTTGACTGAAATGTTTTGTAGTCACAGCAGCTTGTGTCCGCTTAGTTATGATGGAGCTGATCAGCAGAGTCCTCGTTTCCATTTCACGATTAATATGATATAATACACATACAACGTAGTTAAAATAATGTAACATAACATCGTGACCTGTTTTGTTCAATTTGGTACTTTGCTGTTTTCCCGCCTGAAGAGTGCTTTTTGCCATTATCGTTGTGTTGTTATCTAATAACTCCCAAAGACGGGAAAATTTTGAATTTATGTGAAGTAGACCGTGTCCCCAAGCGTTTAATATTTCCATAACTAATAGTAATAACCGAGACCTACTAGTTAAACTTGATTTTTCACAACACGGAAGTAACTATTGGAAGCTACTCAACTGGTTATAAAGCTGTTTATTTATTTTATAATATATCAGTTTTTTAAAACATTATTATTAGAAAACGTGAGATATTTATTAAGTTATCATATGAAAATATCGGGACTATCTTACCGGCACGTGTTAGGTCGTTATTTGAGTCGAAGTATTGTTGGGTTTTTCTAAACGGAAATTTCCTGTAGTGTCTCGGAGTTTGGATTTATGCCCGGTGTGCGGCAGTAGGCTCACCCGCTATTCCATGGGTCGTAGAACATAATTGGAGAAAAACGGGAGTACTAAACGCCACTATCTACCCCTTTGAGTATATACACGCGTAATGTTATGTTAGTTTATACAGTTTGTATTGATTGCTAATAATTTCTTGTTCCCTCCAAATATAGAGCCGTGGGACGGCGCCGTGTTTCTGCTAGCGCTGAGCTCATAAAAGTCACTTAATTTCTATGTTAATTGCATATACCCGTGTCACTATTGATTCATCGAACAATTCCATTTAGAAATAATCTAATTAAAATATCACTTGGTCTCACAGTGAAGGAAAACATTGTAAGGCAGCCTACACAAAATATGCAGATTTCTACAATGTTCTTTAACGCGTGTGAAGTCTGACAACGCTAACTTGCCCAGTATGGGGCAGACTGTGGTCTTGTTCTCATCACTGATAGAAGTCCGGCATTCAGTGGTAAAACGATAATAGGATTGGTAATGATGAAACAATGTTTAAGCAAAGATTTAATTATTACTGTACGCGGTATTTTTGAAGATGTACTTCCCCAACGGTGACATGTATGTTGTACATTGTTTACGTATTGTGAAGCAGTTGTTTAACTTTACATCAATGTTTAAAACCTATAGAATATCCTGTCGGTCTAGTAGTTAATGAACCTCATGACCACCTGAATGTGAGTCCAATTCGCATCCCAGAGAAAAATTGGCGTATTTGTTCTGTGCCTGTGCCTGTTCTTATGTATGTATGAATTTTGAAAAGCATATATTTATGTTTATCAGCTGTCTGGTTACCATAACTCAAGTTGGGTCTAATATGGTATTAGACGGCCGTTTATGAGGCGTCTCGATACATTATTGTTATTCAAACTAACTATAACTCAAATGTTGTACTTGAAGAAAATAGCTTGGTTTCGTTAATGTATTCGATACCATGACGATGATCTCCTTTTAAACGTTTTGTAACAGATACTCCATGTATGTCGCAAAATTAAATACACCAGCAATACTTGGCACTGATCAATACGAAGACAATGACGGGTACGCCGGCAGGTGGCGGTAGGCTTTCGCAACCGATCGTGCCAAATATCATTAATCTCTCAATCATTAGCGGGGCGACTAATGGATTGCAGCGAGCCGGCAGGTAGGTATTCGAATTAAATAGAATACAACGAGTCTGCTGTCGGAATTCGAGCTAAACGTATTGCGTAATTTTTTCTTTAATAACCGTAAGTTTCTTCTAAGACATGTCTCCTTTAAGTCAGTCAGTCAGTGTCAGGCGTACAAGAGCTTATTCGTTTTTTTTTATCGTAATTTATTTTTTACGTATTTCCTAGAGTTGGCATGAAGGTATAGGAAAGAGTTCCATTGAATAGTACTACTAATTTGTTATTAAACGTGTAATTTGATTTATTTCTTGTGGTGTACTAAATTCTAGACACATTCTGACATTTTGCGTAATGAGGCCGCGTGAAAATATTGCTACATTAGTCTAAATATCTTGACTTATTTGCTTTTAAGAATTAGAGCATTGATTGCAACCTCAAGTCATTCGTCAAACGTTTAAATTGATTAAATAGTATTTACCGCCCTACAATAATAATATCTTGGAACAACTCACTTGGGACACCCGTATGACTCCACCTGGGCATAACCTGCACTTTACTAAACAACCATCTCATATAAATGTTTCTAAGTATATAATAATTACATAGATAATTCTACATTCAAACACAGAAAAAAACTCGTACTCATAACACAAATATTTGTCCTGGGTGAGCATCGAAGCCAAAACCGCAAGCTCAACAGTCACGGTCACAAACCACTGAACCAACAGACCAGTGAAACAATAGTATAGAATGAGTCGACAGCTCTTCAGCAAAACTATTGAAAGGCAAGTGGAAGAGGCAACAGGTGTTGTTACGATTGATGATTACGCATTATAACATTTTGACGCGTGCCGGCCTTTCACGACCCGCCAACAACAATAAACACGACTCACAACAATAACATCAATAATTTGTTATTGAAGTTCCTAATGCGAGCTCGTCAATTTGTTGTAACGACTCTTTTGTTGCGTCGGACGTGGTTCGAGGCGCCTCTGTCGTATCGCCGGCGAGCGAAGAAAACTGACGAATTGATATGACGGACCTATCTGTATAATCAACCTCTACCTCCCCACTCCGGACTACAAGCCACCCTTTTGTTACGCCACCTTCATCGGTCCTCTGCTGCATTGCACTTAAATTGCGGTCCTACTAATTCAATGATATACATTGTCATTAAAGTACAGATGACAGATAAAAATGTTTACAGAAATCTGCATAATTTACAAAAAATTTGCAGCTCTAGTAAAGGGAATCGCAATTCAAGGGCTTTGATATAGATGAAAAGTTATCAGTGTTTCCGGTGTCACCTTATGTGAAACTACCTCGTAATAATTTCCATAGTCCTATGTAGTGTAAGTCTTGGTCGTTCTCAGATCTGTAATAGTTCTGTGTATAACTATGGTACGATAAAGAGGTGCGTAAGGATGTTGCTGACTACGTCTGTAACTTTAACTATCAATAAGAGAGGTTTGATGATATTTGAAACTCTGGCATCATGACGTCATCATCATTATTATTTTCATCTTCATTAACTCCTTTATGTTTCCATTATTGGGCGCAGTCTTCTAACGTAATGAGAACGATCAAAGTCATAAGCTGCCACGTTGACCAAGTGAGCGTCGACAGAATTCTCACGTCTTAGAATACACCACGGAGAACTCTAAGATGTGCAAAATTTTTCACGATATTTTTCTTCACCATTACAGCAAGTTACATTTAACCTCCGACACAGATGATTTCATCGCGTTTCTATCAATTTATAAAATTCGTTACTTATACGTTTAATATGATTAGCGAGATTATCGACCGGCAAAGTCGCTCGCTTCATCGCAGTGGAGCTGGCTCTTCGATTACGTAAGCACTTATGAATGTAGAACACGTGCGCTCGGCTGCCTACATCTACTACATCTCTCTACTCACATTATTGTCTATGTGACCGTAGATTTTCCTGTGAAAGTTTTTTATATTACATTGTTTTTATTTTAATTGGCTCCAATTATTTTGTTCGTTAGTATTACTAGTATATAGATGTGTTGATTCCTATCCTTTGTATTTATTCTTTGCTTTCGGTTTCGTTTTTTTGTACTGCGTTCACTTTTCTATGTATCCATCCGTGTTTATCTATTAAGATTTTTAATGCCTGATATTCTAAATTGGCAATGAAGTACAGGTTGCGTCGTAAGGCAGTAGACATGAATGGAATGCGTTCTGTAGCGTAACATTCGCTCAGTTGACCTTCATGTGGGTGGTGGTGCGCATGCGTGCGTGAAGCGTTAACATTTTGGACTGCGACGTCTTCGAGTCCCTGACAACTTCATTAGTATATTTTTAAGCTTTAAGAATTATTATGAGCTGACCTGTTGGTGCGGTGAGTTGTGATTTAGACCGCTGAGTTGGCGTTCCTGGGCTCGGATCCCATCCGGGGTATATATTTGTATGATGAGAAGTAGTATATGCCTGACTGCCTTGTTGGTCGTGTTGGTTCCAAGCGTGACCGACCGAGAGGTCCTGGGTTCAAATCCCGGATTGAGTACTATTAGATTTTTCTAAAAATTTAAATTATTATCGGTTTATAAAGTGAAGCTAAAGTAATGGGCTGAAGGAGCTTCTGGAGCTTCTTCGCTATCCTACACATAACATCTTTTATCCCAGGGTCGAGTGTAGAAGTCTTTGCAGCCGCGCTATGTTCTGTTAACTTTTGATGGTATCAAGAATTTCAATCTTTAGAATTTACCCAAGTTTCTACTTCTAGTTATCATCGTGTCAAATTATGTATACAGTCAAC
>DVPD01000838.1:0-10253 GCA_018237605.1 Apyrrothrix (Melanopyge) sp. n. Burns01 | reverse complement strand
TATTTTTATTTTTTAGTTAAATTATTCAAATAATAATGTTTATTAAAAAAAATATTTTTCATATTATTGTATTGTCCTTTTAAGTATGCAAAAAATCAATCTAATCCGACATTTCAAAGTCGGTTAAAATCGCGTTCAAAGTTTCCTTTACATAAATCGCGTTCAAAATTTCCTTTACGACCGAAGCTAATAAAAACGTGTTCAAATATACTCGTAGAATTACTGACATACAAATATTATACTTAACCTGTAGGTTAGAGAAAATTAATTAAGGGAAAAACCGGTCTTGTAACACGAAGGTAATTATTGGAGAGGTATTTTTCTTGAAAGAAAAATTTACTTGGAAAATTGGAATTCAATTAACTGGAAATCTTGGAATTCAATTAACTGGAAAAATAGAATTCAATTATCTGGAAATCTATTTTTTGTGCTTTTATGGTGAAGAAACTAGTTAAGTTGTATCTATATAAACCTGAATTCAATATCTTGAATCGTTAAACAACGTTATCTCACCACCTAATCCATAATGGGACGTAAACGTAACCGGTGAAGCGTGGGCGTGTACTACACTCCTATGCCTACCTCTTCGGGGATTGCAGGGGTGATGTTACGTTATTTATATAGAATACGCCAAGGTTTTGAATTACTACATCATATTATTATTATAAAGGTGTATGTGTACATTTCTTTGTTTCCTGCATCATGACTCCCGAGTCCTAAATACACACACTGTTCGGACAACGTGTATTATTCAAGTCCCGGTGTTTATTTGTTAAGCCTCTGAAATATTGTACACTAGCTATACAAATAAAGTACCCGGTTTAAGAAATGAAAGTTTGAATATTCGTTCGTTTGTATGTGTGAGAGCTAATGAGACAAAAGATACTGACTAGATTTCTGCTATATTTCGTACGGAGAATATTACTAAAATTAAGAATCAAAATTAACATAACATTACGTATTTCCTCGTGACGGTTGGCAGATATATAAGGAATGCAGAATAGGGAATGAGCCATTGGCATACACCAGGAACAAAACAGACTCCGAGCTACTACTGAGAAATTCAAGTTACAGACCCATTAATAATCTTTCCTTATATTTGTGCCAAGTATACCACACATTATGTGACAATTATGTAAAAATGAGACAATTTAAATATAATTTTAAGTACATTGTTTTAACCAAGTAAGTTACACATAACCACATTGTTTAAAAGATTTAAATTTCCAACTAACTTGTTGTGTTCAAGTTTGAACGATGTGGTAGATTTATTAACACTCGAAGCGTTCAAACCAAACATCGGTACTCATCTCTCAACTGCTCTTAAGTTTGATTTAAATTTTAATACCAAAGTAAATAGCACAGATGATAAGACTTTTTTTAAACATTGCAATTAGCGCCTGTCTTTTTTCTACAGCCAGTTGGTGGGCAGACGTTATCCATTCCTACATTGGTCTCCCTTTGAGATGAGATTTGTATACAAAATATTTAATTGCCGCACATTCTGAAATACACCTTGAAGGTGAGAATTTTAAAAACATAATATCGCACCTGTATCGCACCGAAGACGCAGGCACGTACAATCCTATCTTTCAGCAGTTACATTGTGGTTTCTACTATTGAATAGGGGGCGAGCTTATTGCGATACAACGGGCACAATTCCACACCCCGAGCAACCAATATGATAATTTCAAGAAGAAAATATATTAGAAAGGGTTTCAAAAAAACATTTTTTTAATAAGCTAGTGCTGAATATAATATATATGTAACTAAATATATTAGCCTTGGCTCATCGTATGTATTTCGTAAAGAATACCGTATAATGAAGATGGTACGGAACATATTTACTCACCTGACTCGTTGCTCCAGTGAACGACGTTTACGTCCGACAGAACCGATATTATTATGATCTGAAAACAAAAATAAAGACTATGTAAATAACAGAAATACTTGAATTTACGCATGTAATGAAATAGGTATGTGGCAGAAGGGATTTTAGATAATTTTAACGCAAAAAATGAAATATTGCGGGTATATGTGTAAGCGTTAGCCGGTCGTCGCTAATAATAGTAGTAATAGTACTTAAGAATATACACTCGTATGCTTGGTAGTCTAGTCTTATAATTGTATTTATGGGAAAATCGAATTTAGAACTACATAAATTAAGTTCATGTTATTAATTTCGTGCCTAAATTTTTTTTATATTTTCACAACTGACCAAAACTACATTCCTGATAATTGATTGTTAATGAAATGCTAAGTTAGTGTTACGCGCTTGTTATGGCATAACTTTCTTGTTCTTTTAATAACTACACTTACAACGGGTTTACCGTGTATAATATTTAATCTCCCTTTGAACTCAAACAGTTGTTAATTCTTATATTGCGCGAGACAGACCATACTACTAACGCTTGGAAACTAGAACAAACTATCTGTTGGAGTGAAAATGATTACAGCATCGCGTAAGCTAGTAATGAAATTTAATCGGGGTCCAAACGACCTCTACGCACGCCTTACTGCGTCATAATTTACGGTCCCGCTGTTCCCCATGTGATCCTTCGTAAATAAATTTGCCACCTTTCCACGTGATTATTATAACCAGTAAAATTACATCGTGCTTGTACATGATATGTACGAGTGAAAGTCGTTTGTGTATGAAACAAAAATAAAATGGGTTAAAGTCAATTAAATCAATCTGATCCAAAGTATTTTGTGTCAAAACACTGATAAGAAACAATGGAATTTCGGGGCACCGGTTATACGGTTGAAATATGCAAGTTGATAAGTGTATTTGTACTCTCAATCAATTCTAAACTGAAACGTTTAAAGTTTCGTGATAGCAACTTGAACTGAAGTGCAATAGGAATCGTTTCCGCTCGCAATAATAACAAATAGTGTCATACTCGACATTCGTTTCTGGCGCGCAGCCAAATTTACCTGCAAAAGTGGATGCCGGAAAGTAGCGACGTGCCGGTTAAATATGGAAATTGTGGAATAATCCACGTGCGGCCCGGCCACCGTTGCACGAGGCACCGGTTGTCTGCATAACACTAACAAAGGATTGAATACAGATAGAGCTGTACACGCTATACCGCTTCATACAGTGGTTTGAAACGACTGACGTTCATATGATGACGAATTGCGTTACATGAAATATATGTGGAATATTATGTCAACGAAAGAAATAAATGCTAAGTATGCTTTATTTATATCGATTTGGAAAAGAAAAGGACTATTGGTCACTAGTTCTTCTGTTCATCCAGGATTTTACATTTTACAGGGGAGACGGGAGTCAGTCGATATACCATCCATCCATACATCCCGTAGGTTTTAACGATTATAGCCACGATTGACTAGTGCCTTGTAAAGTAAGATGTTCTAGTTTACGGGTCCTTAGCTATATAAAACAGCGTCACGAAAATAATAATGAAAAAGACCAAAGATGGAACTGAGCCAAACTTCTAACACGATGGAACAGGACCCGCTGAATCCGGTCGTATCTGGATGTTATCCTTATCCCTATAAATACATAAGTATACGTACGGGAACTGATGGCCCTATATTACTCGTTTCGAATCACGAGTTGAAAAGTTGAATAGGAGAGATTTTAATTGGAGGGAGTGTACAAATTTAGAAGCCAAATTCAATAAGCCGGCGAGAAATTGAATTTTGCTTCATGAACTCTATATCCGTCTCGCTGAGACGAGACATATCGTTGACATTTATAACTTTCAAATGTACTCGTAAGTACTTTATATATAATATAGACAATTATAAGAGCAGCCAATGTTTATGTAAAGATGACAATTCACAAAACATAGGTATAATGACACAACAAAAAACATGCATGCCTCGTTCCATAAGGTTTATCACATAGTAATTTTGGACAGAATTTTAGGTAACGGGGCAGAGGTGGAACCCATTAAACATATGATCGTAGAGTTAAGGGATAGGTTCATATTTATGCAATGTAATGCTTTCCAATGAATTTCCAGAGGATCCAATGTAGACAAATACTAATCATTGTGTATCATCGCAGTCCTTAGAAATTGAAACGCTTCATTCACTAATTTTGAGTACGAGTCTGTCTATACAATAATATACTCTGTATTTTTTTGATAATTGCCCTCATACTAGCATTTAATATGTGCAAGAGATTTAAATTCATTGTACCTTTTTTTTTATACACTTAGCCTGGCAGACAGGCAGGTTGCCACCTAATGATAAGTGATCAACGTCACTTAGGGGCATTTGCATCACCCGAGGAGTGGCCAGTGCGATGCAGACTTTGTAAGAGGGCTCTCTTTGCGATTTTATTAAAGGACCCTATATCTCAGCGCTCCGGGAGACACTTACATAAAAAGTCCCTTAACACTTTGCACGTACCCGGTAAAAAAGAGCGCGCAAACCGAACTGTGAGGACCGCCACGAATTCAGCTGATGATTAAATATATCTCAAAATAAACCGATTTTCCTCTTTGCGTTAATATAATTTCGTAATGCAAGGTTTGCGAGCGCGACTTCCGATCAAGAGGTCCTGGGTTCAAATCCCAGTTCGGGTACTATTGGATTTTCTAACTAGAATATCAAGTTACAATTTGTAGTATTGGCTTGGATGTATGCCGGGTATATGGCAATAGGCCCTACCATCGTGGTCAAACTGATGAAATGTGACAGTACACTCTTCTGCCTACCTCTTCGGAGAGTTCAGGTGTAATTGCGTTACGTTAATAATTACATCAATGACGAACGCGTGGTTTACGTATGGGCAAAGAAAACAAATCTTTAATATTATTTAAATATAACCATGTCTTTCGGTAACCAGACACACCTGTGCTAGATGAAAGAGACATAAGAACCTGTTCAATATATAACAAACATTGAGGGTAGCACGAGAGAAAGTAATAAGTTTCCTATGAGCAACGATTCGGCATCATCCGGCAATCCGGCATCCGGCAAAAAATGTTTTATAAAAACGTTATAGATGAACGTGAAGATGAAATGTCAAATTGAATATGTTTTGCTATCAATTATGTAAGATGCAATTATATTTACGAGTAGACTGTAATTGTAAGTGATGCGTGTTCTACGATGTTGTGGTATTTTGTCTGGTCTCAGCTTCACTAACCGCTGGACTGGATAAATGAATAACTTTTAATGAAAAACATGCCTTTATACTTGTAGTTGCATTATATGGCAATAAATAATAAATTGAAAGTCGTAATGGGAAATCCTACAATTTTCTAATTTGAAACACAACAATTTCTAATGTAAAACATTATGATAGAACATCAGAAACTTGAGAGACCATATTAAAATTTCTTTAAAAATATCTCACTATAGAAAGCAGTTTAAACTAAAATATTAAAACATTATATTCAAGCCATTGTTATCGTGGGTACTGAAATTTATAAAATAGCTGCTTTGTTACTTGTACGTACATTTTTGGAATATGGCGGCGACATGTCTGCGAAGGTCGTTCGGGCGTACGCACGATATATTACGTTACAAATTTGTACGACCCACAAAATTCTGTCTAGCTGTACTTTTTTACATATTACCGCACGTCGCTCATGCGAATTCTTTTTTGCCGACGTTACGTAGTAATTTATCAAACTTTCTATGGCTCCGAAATTACCAGACGTCGTGTCTAACCCCACCTCCACGCTCACACCTGACCTTTCCATAATAAATGTTCTAAGAAAGCAGGCAGGGTGTAATGCGGCGGAACTTTGTTGTTGACAATGTATCGGTTCTGTACTAGTAGGCGAGCTCATGCGTTGCAAATTTTCATAGTGAACGGTAAAACGACCCTTGTGTGCGCTCACCATCGCTCCACGCGGTAGCTACGTCTTTGTCTGCTCCACACTACGCCATTGAGTACGTACGAACTGTAAACTACTCGTACTTTGCATCGCATACTCTCTTTGACAAAACTGCACAAGGTAAACGACACGAAAAATGATTGGAGATGGTTTCGTTCTCTCGTTTTCGTTCATACAATTTAACGTTGACATTGAGTTATAATTTGTATATTTTATTTTATGTACATCAATGTACCTACCACTTAGTTTGAAATTTAAAATAAGCCAACTTAAGATGTCATGTTCTGCTAATCGATAGGTTCCGTACCCGCCCGCGCGATTTCTGCCTCTGAAGCCACATTCAAATCGAAGAAAAACTAATTTTCACGACACTTTAGCGAACGGTATTCAAATATTAATTATTAATAATAATCTGTCATAATTGTAAACTCCCAAGAAATTGATGCTGCTATAAATCATAAAGAACCTTAATAACATTTTGTTAAGTGGAGACAAAGTTTTGTCATTATCCATAGTTGCAGAACTTCGTTTGTCGCTTCCAACAGATGACGTTTAAGCCATAAGGGCCGATCGCTGCACAAAGTTAGCTCGACAAGAAATCATTAATGCTTTTGTTTATTACTAGCGTCGCAATTTCTTAAATGTTACATAATCTTTTAGAGAAAACCAGAATTACATTTAGCTAGGTCAATACTTTCAGTTCACCCTCTAAAACTGTTTCCCCTATACAATTTAGACTGATAGCCAGTTTTATTTATTAAGGTTTGACCTTATTTATGAAGGTGTGCCGTAACACTACCTTGTTATTAGAATTTATCTAATAAGAATATGTCACGTTTATCCCTAATTCCACCTAAAGGTAAATGAAATATTTTCATGAGTGACGAGGCAAGTATTCTCGAATGTACTAAAAGTAATTGCTCTTGCCTTGATTACACGTAACACGCCTGATTTTCATTTCAAAAGGTGTGTAATAGTAATAACAGAAACATCTATACTGCAGGGGCTCCAGAGATGAATTGTTTACGTCGTGGACATTCGCGTATTAATTAAATAACAATTAATCAACGTTACGTTTACTTACGATAATTTACTTATGAATACGAGCGGTTTATGTTTGTAAATAAATAAATACGGTTACTTAGTAACCATATTTATCGGGTTACATCGGGTTAGGTCTGACAGTAAGGCGAAGCTCTTGATGCGAGGTATATGCATTGAGTCACGCGGGATAGGTACGGATATGTAGAAAATCAATTCAGTGGTCAACTCTACCAACATGGAACAGATATAGGATTTAGTATTAATATTTATTTCAAATTTGTACTTATCTGTACGCGACAATCGTTGACATCTGTTCTCATGAACAAAGTTTAGACTTATCATATTGTGGAGAACTGTTAGCCAACTTATACGATATAATATACATTTAGCCGTGTCGGGGCAGAGAGCAAATAAATGGAGGGATAACAGGAAGTCGTAACATGCGGCTGATCCGGGTGTTGACTGATCGCGATACCGTGTAGCCAACCATTTTTTTTTTCGCTTACGGGGGTGAACCCTTTAAAAGGTACCCGGTAGCCTGGGAGAGATACGGGGTTATGTGGGACTTTTACCGCACAAAAACCTCTCGGTGACCTTCCTCAGCGCTAATATGAGGACTCCGGGATCTCCGATGGAACACACCGGTGCCCTCCTAGCGGGACGTCCCCGACGGGCCTGACACCCGGGAGAGACATGGTGCCTCATCCCACGCACGCACCATGACAACATGGGGCCACACATACCGTCGTCCTTCCCGGGATCGCCAGCAAAAGCGATGCGAGCTCCCATTCTAACCGCTAGCAACTCCGGAAGCGTCCTTTTAGTCGCCCTTACGACAGGCAGGAGATACCGTAGCTCGCATTCTCGTCCCGACACCGCGTAGCCAACCTAGGCACGGGTAAATGCTCTGTTCGGGGACAGGCAGCAGCGTGGCCGGTCCGTGAAGTCATACTCTGCGATATCCAACAACAATCGACAATAACCTCTCAGGTGAGTCCTGTGCCCAACAGTGGACTTAAGACTGCTGGTGATGATGATGACACTTAATGAATATCATCATAGATTCATCAGTTTCGTGCGCCGCTTAGGTCATAGTAGGTCATCACTTCAATTTGGGCTCAAATCTTGTGCAGGCACTTGTACCTTACATTATGCAAATCATGAAAATATGTAAAGTTAATTATCATTAGGTGTAAAGCAAAAAAACGTATAAATACGTACAGGGAAATCTGAAAAATTAATTTGAAAAAAAATATTTTTCTTTCCTGTAACAATTGGAGCAATTCAAAAACAGTGACGATAAGATGTTATTACTCACTCACAAAATAACGTTAAGATGGAATGGTAAGATGGATTACTGGGTTGATGAAATAAAAGCATTGCGAACAGCGGATAATAGTTGTCTGCGTACGTTCTGAAGGCGGATTCGAGCGAGTCTTATCTTTTGAATTAATGAATGAATTAAACATGTAATATTATTCAAAAACGAGGAAATGTATTCTATTTCTGAATCACTATTTCAATTAAGAAATGTAATGTGACATGTTTAACGAAGTTAATTGAAAGTAAACGGTGGTATAGCGGAGAAAATGTAGCATTAGAAGAATATATTAGATGCTTTTGGACTTTATTATTACCTTAACAAATATGTATATGTATACGAATATATAAGGAAAATGCTGCGATAATGTTGTAAAAGTAAAAAAGAAGGCATAAAACAAAAAACATAAACATTTATGTAATAATTTGATCCTTAAATTGAGCCTCACTCCACAATTTACTATCATTAAGTTAATCAATGTTTATCTACACGGAATAATTACAAACCATGTCACAAAGACCAACACTAGATTTTAGACCGGATTCGGTATCTGAGTTTATGACACGATATCAAAATATTGAGTCACAACCTTGAGTCAGATATTTAATGTTCGATGTGTTAAACGCGTGGGGCCACAAGCGCAGCAGTGGCCTAACGTGTTAAAACAGTTTATGAATAAAAGTATCTACTATGGATAAGCTGTCCGGTAGCTGCCTACCTAACGGTATCAAAAAAACAAAAACCGTAAATTCACATGAAATTTTTCATCACATTATCCATTACAGAGATATCTGATACCTTTATATCTTTGGATTCCACTAAGATCACAAAGTATGATAAAACTATAACTAAAACTATACGTCTAACGTATTAACAGATTCATTAATTAAAAAAAGAAAAGAAAGATATTTTGGACACAATACAAGAGAACGGGTAAGCCGGAATCCGAGCAAAATTAATAGCACGAAAATAAATGAAATTGTGAAGAACTGAAAACCACTCTCGCTTGCGTTCGTGTTGTTCAGTGGGATCTAGTTCAGGGCAATGAATGTAATTAAATCGTAGCCCTGACCGATATAGACCCGCTCTTTATCGTTGATACTTCAAGTTGCGAACAAGATGGAACTTTTACAAATGTTTTCAGAGTGAAGTTGAAAATAGAATTTTTTCGTAACAGTATTTATGCGAGATATAAAATATGTTTTCGCGCGCTTATTTCGCGAACTATCGTTAGCGCCAGTTAATCCTAAATTTAAACCGCTTTTATAACGTTTCCGGTTCGGAGCCATTTCAGGCACTTCGTAGCCATTTTACCCAGTCTTGGGATTTATACGTTATAGTTTTTACTGCATTTCGAAATACCGCGTTTTATTGCATAATATCTTCTGCATAGCGTGAGTTATAAAATGAAATACGATACGTAGCTAACGGTTCTTTCCCAACATTAATAATGAATTTAAACAATGAATTAGACAAATATGAAATTTTACGAGAGTAAAAACTAACTATAAAACTGTTTCAACACATGTTAAAAAGCAAAAAAGGAATTTAAATCAAAGGTACGAAGAATATTTACTAGATGGTGCTGATGATTTTAAATTGGAGCTGTTGATGCTATTTCTAAAAATTTATGGTTCGATCTCCGAGTCGGACAAAGTATTATTGGGTTTTTCAAACTTGAAATTCCCAGTAGCACGGAGTCTGGATCTGTGCCCGATGTATGGTAATAGGTTCATAATAACGTATAATAACGTATCGTGATAAATGGAAGTACTACACTCCTCTGCCTATCTCTTCAGGCAAGTACAGACGTGAAGAATGCTTTGTGATAGTTCCAAATTTCGACCTTAAAACAGTCAACATATAATTTTATTATTATTACTAACTTTTGGAGGCTACATCCAAGCTTACATACGACTTCGTCCTTGAGCTTGATCGTAAATTCTTGCGTTCATTGCTTGTCTTACCCTCTTTACAATAGACGTTACAATTTTGGCAGTTTTATAATATTCGTATATTTATTACAACGTCTAAGTTATGGTCGGCGTACGAAAGAGAATCCG
>DVPD01000837.1:0-10258 GCA_018237605.1 Apyrrothrix (Melanopyge) sp. n. Burns01 | reverse complement strand
GTTTTGCAAATTAAATTCCTTAGGAAGCTCTCATGTCTAGACATGAGAGCTTCCTAAGGAATTTAATTTGCAAAACATTTTTTTACTCTTATATTTGAACTCTTATATCGAGCTGTAAGCAAGCCTTTGCATTGCTTACAGCTCGATATAAGATTTCTAATTATATTACACACTGTAAGCAGTATACATATTTCCCTCACTGTAAATAATAGTCTTACGCAATGCAATGTTATTTTTATAAACTTTAACGCACTTAAGGACAAAATTGCTATGCGAAAGTTGTTCATTATGTTTTTAATTTTTTAAACACATTTTTTTTTCATTTCACAGATTCTTTAGGTTCAAATATCTTAGAAGTAGAAAACTTTCATATGGAAAACATGATTTGAAACTGGCAATACTATTTGTTAACCAAAACCAATTTTCCTGAGCATTGAAATCGTGGGGTATCAAAATTATGTCTATCCCTTACAGTGGTACTGTTAAAAGATCGGGGGGTGTGGTTTCAGCAATTGGAAAGCAACTAAAAGCTGTAAATCTGAAAGCTGTGAAAAGAATAACCGTAAAATTTGATCCATTCGGCAATAACGTTACCCATACACGGTAGGGTTTGCTCGTTCATTTGCTTTTAACGTAATATCTATCAAAGCGTTCGGTCTTTATGCGCTTAATAAGGACTATTTTTAAATATATGACCCAATCTGGTTTTGACTACATCTACTACATGTGATAAGCATTTGATGTACTAAAGTTTGTGTAATATTATTAGCAATATATATTTCATTTAATAGGAATATTGCAATTGTTGTCGTGTTTGTTTTGCTCCCAGCAATAATTTGTACTTGCACATACATACATATTGTCACATCTGTTTCCCATTAGGTTAGACTGAGATTAAAGATTTCTGCATGTTACGATCTTGGCAGACTTCTTTCGCTTTCTCTCCATTCATTAAAGTAGTCAGTCATACATGCTCGTTTATACATTTACTTATCGGACACAAAAGTATAATACTTATTTATGTTGTATTGCTTATAATTCAAGTAGCTTTGTATATTGATAGCTAAGAGCTGGACATTTCTTTATTATTTACAATAATATGGAACCTTAGGCTTAGAAATGATCCTGCAACAAAGAAAATTGTGAAAAAATATCACTAACAGTTCGTCTCATGCATATGTTCATCCATTTCACAGAAAAAAAACAGCAAATTTATTCATATTGACACAAATCTTAGTTTATGATTTGCATTAGTGTACAATCATACTTATTAACAATTTTAAAATATTTTAGAAATTTCCTGCATTATATTAGTGCACCAAGAATTAGTTTAACCAATCCCAACTGTGTACTGAAAACTGAAGTGGTGTGTGATCGTAGTGAGCCAACCATTGACATCACTCTAGTTCCTGCAATTGCTGGTAATTAATTTTATTAAATTACTTTATCACTACTTAGTATTAAAATTACAAATCTTATAAAACTGCAGTATTCTAAAGCACTAAATGTATTTGAAGATTATCATGATATTATAATATTTACCTTTATGTCCATTACAGTCATATATTATTCTATGTAAATAAATAAAACTAAAATAAAGAAAATACTGACTGCCTCGTTGGATGCAAGGACAACTACCGATCGAGAGCACCGGGGTTCAAATCCTGGGTCGGATACTATTGGATTCATCTAAATTAAAATTTCTAGTAGTGGCTCGGAGTCTGGACTTGTGCCCTGTATATGGCATTAGACTCATCACCTATTCCATAATGGGACCTTAAAGTAACTGGTGAAACATGCGAGTGTACTACACTCCTCTGCCTACCTCATTGCGGATAACAGACATGATGTTACATTAAAGAAAATACAAAGAATCTGAACTGCTGTTTTGTGGTAGGATGCCTACATATAACATTTCTACCTTGAACTCCTGTAGTATTTTGGATCTTAACTGCAAACTCAAATAAGTGGCCTCCTACCAGTACAGTGTTTGTGGGCAGCCCAGCTTCTAGGAAATAACTGTCATGCCTCCAAGCCTTTTGTTTCTGTTTGGCATCAAGATGGCTGGCAACTTGACTGCTATAAAGACCTTGTGTCTGACACCATGGATGTGAGCATGATGTGACACGTGACCTGTGATTCTGGAATGTGAATCTTATGCTCCAAGTGCTTCATATTTTCTCAATGATGGGCTTATTTTTCTTTAAACCTAATAAAAATGTGATGGACATTGAAAGTGTAGAATTGTTTAGAAATGTTAAAGGATGGTGGAGCCTAGAACCAAAACTCTATTTTTCAATTTTTGACAGTCAATATAAAAGCCCATCCTATGTTGTCTATTTACATATAGTGTTATCCAATGTTGCTTTATTTGTCTAAACACACCATGTTATCTAATGACTTACATTTTTAATGTTTTTGACTGATTAATCAATATTAATAAAGACATTAGTGAAATGAATAATTAGAGTACTTCTTAATAAATATGTAAATTTGAAATTAAGTACCCGTTATGTAATGATGAGAAACACATTATATTAATTTATTTAGTAAAGTCTGTCCCAATTTCATTAACAGTTAATGCTTATTAAAATCTAGGGTAAGTGACTTTAAAAACCAGAGTCATTCGTCCAAAAGTCGATCTTGTTTAAAATGTTGACCTCTCTGGCAAAACAGTAATAAATAAATCTTATGATTTCCTAGAAATGAACTTATGAATTTTATTATTGTTTCAGAAAAGGCTGATATCAAAAAGGTTGTTCTAAAGAGTGGTAATCTTACTTGTTTGGAAATTCTTCAGCTGTTGAATAAGCATATAACATCATTGGCACCTGTGGACCAAGTCGCAGCACCCTCGCAAACCAAACTAGTGAAGAAGAAAAGTAAGAAGTAAACATGACTCGTAAAGGGAACCAACGTGTGGTGGATGAACTGTATAGCCAAATCCCAGCATTCACTGATGTGTTTTCCGAGGACACATTCTACATATTTGTGGTCTGCTTTGTCTTGTCAACAATACTGGTAGTTTTTATTTTGTCTAGATTCATAACTATAAAGCCAGCAGAATAGTTAGTTACGTAAAAATGCAATAAATATAAATCTTAAGTTACAAATATTGTGTACTTTTTTAACAGAGAACCATTGTCGAAATATTGAATAGTCTATCTTTATTGAATATATACATATGTAAAGTGATACGTAGTAAGCATGTTGTGATGTTTGTCACACAGAATGCAAATAAAAAAATCTCTTGTGAGACCAAGGCTTGCCTATCTTGATCAAATAGGTCAAGTACTGACTGACGAGGGAGTTAAGAAGTGTCTAAATCTGGTCTGGTGAGTGTCCAAAGAATAGAATATTGAAATAAGTCATATATATTATAAGGACCTCCAGAAAATAAAATAAAGTTGATGTGAAACTTTTATATTCCAATTCCTTTTTTAATTTACAAAAACGATGATACATTTGAGACATCTGTAAATACTTCACTAGAATTCTTGAGCTCCCCAGCGAATCTGAAATAATCATATGGACATTATATAAATGTGAAATTATTAACCATATTTAGTACTGAAAAATTCAGTATACAGCTATAATAGAATTTAAGTTTGAATAATCTTCTGAGTAGTGACAATAGACTAAATCTGTCCTATTCATACAGAACAATAATAAAAGATATGAGTTACTTGTTGACTATTTAAAAAAATAACTGTTTAGTTACACGTACATACTAATAATCATGCGAATTTTATGTTCGTCAAAGGGGGAATAATAATAATAGTACATTTTACGGCACACCGTAACGGACACAAGTGCAGGGCAATACAATGGGCGGTACAATCGCTAGTCCGCTATTTCTACCAGACAACCAGCTCTGTAGGAATTAGAAAAAGTAGACTAGGGCATAGGTGTACCAAATACATTGATAGGAAAGAACAACGATATAACAAAAAAAATAAAGTATTAAAAGAATAAGACACAATAGATAGAGACAGTGTAGCATATAAGTAGGATAAATTAAATTGAAAAGGAGCCAACTGAATTTGGAGATAATGGGCATTGAGTTGAATTTTAAACGAAAAAAAGGATTTAGCGTCGCAGATGGACTTGGGAGGAGAATACCAAGGCAAGATGAATGAAAAGTGTAAACTCACATCTTGATTCCGCGCCTTGTGCTTCCGCTCGACGAGCGAGGAGAGCGCCTCGGAGCGCACGGCCAGCGAGTCGATGCGCTCCACCAGCTGCTGGTAGGGCGACAGCGGCTGCGCGCCCATCACCACGTGGCCAAGCTTCGAGTCGATCTTGGCATCCAGCCGTGCATTGCGGATCAGGTTCACAATCCAGCACTCCGCCTCGTCCGGCTGCATGCTCAGGTTCTCTGCTAGCATGCTGCCGGTAACAACAAAAAAATGTTATGTGTATTATTTCTCTGGAAAATTCCACTTCAGGTAAATGATTCATCAATATCAGCCTATTCCCGTCCGCTGCTGGACATAGGCCTCTCCAATAGCACGCCACTGAGCTCAATCTTCAACTCTTAGTATCCAGCCGCTTCCAGCCAAATCAGGTAAATGATTAAATTGGACGATTATATCTAGACACCTAACCAACCACAAACTTTTCTGAAATGACAACTAGTGATGAGATTATACCACTACCTTCTTAAAAATACAAAAATCGTTTGATAATTTCATAATACACACCCAATACTGATGACTTGGTGAATGCGGCAGAACGTTTCGAAGATCATAAGCCGGGCGTTCTCGACGAACTCTTCCAGGCAGGCGATTAGGAAGAAGTCCGTGTGGAGGACAGCCTGGCATTGGTTGAGTTTCCTGCGCGCCGCGTCGAAGTCAAAATTTACATAGAGGTGCTCAATGAATTCAGTTATGGGATCCCTGTAACAAAATTTTTGTTCAAATGAAAACGCATGAAATAGCTGAAAAGAAAGATACAACCCAGCCCAATGTATTTAAAATATCACCTGTATGTGTATGCTTCCTGTTGTATCACTTTCACGAGGTCCTTGAGGGCGTTTCGCCGCGATCTGTTGATGATCACTGCCGTAGCTAAGTAGCGGAGAATGTGCGGGCACATCGTTTGAATGGCGTTCAAATATCTGAAAACAAAAATTACTTATAACTAAAAACTGCACGTACTTTTTGTATAAAGAGACCGGTGAATTTAAAAACGCAACAGGTAAGGATAAAAATATTTCAATGCTTCTGCTTAACCCATAAAGAGACCTGGCGTAGGCGTGACTGCATAATAATAAAAACTTTGGTACAGTAGTAGTCTTGGTCAAATAGGTCTGGTTGGGTTGCAATATATAAATAATAAAATATATGTGCTGCTTATAAGAGGTTACGACTTACAAGGGTTTGTACAAAAACATTTCAATGATTAGATCTCGGCCTTTGACGTGATTAAAGAAGACAAAAAGCGACCAGTGGACTAGCCACGTGCGCTGCTGCAGCGCCTGCATGTTGCTGGCCGCGGCGCCCGCCGCGCCGTTGTCGATGAACTCCCGCAGTTTGGTCAGGTCGTCCAGGGCACCGTCCCAGTTCTGGACCAGGATCTCACTGGCTAGCTTCCCCCACAGGACAGCTAGGTAATTCTAAAAGAACACAATCCAAATATAACCAGAAGAATATTTAACAGGACCATAGTGAAGATAACATTATAATACATAGACTTCTTTGTCTCCTGGTATTTAATACATTTTACTTTTTTCTATGAAATTACGTCTTGGAGCCTAGACTAATATATAGGTACTTAACAAAAAACTTAGCAGTAGATAAAACATAATTTAGTTAAAATTAACTAATTTAAGTTGGGCTCACTTTTAGGCGATATTGTTGAATTTCGAATACAAGAAATAATAAAAAGTTCGTATTTGAATCTTTCAATAGTGACGAGCATTGTCTGATTGACATTTGAATAATGGCAGCAAAATTGATAATACACAGATTTGAAGAAGGGAATAATCTAAAATCTTTTCAAATTATAATCAATAACAAAGATGCTGATAAACAGGAAGTTGAATATGGTGAATGGTTGGATAGTGAAGCTACCGACAATAAGACGGATGTAACGAAACCACGTTTAGTTGTAAAATTAGTTTCTGGAGATGATAATGATAATTTTAGCTTAAAATCGTGTGCTAAAGAAATAACAGATTCAGAGAAATACTATAACTGGAATATTTCACTAAATTATCAACATAACGGCGACACATCGAAAGAAATCATAAACAATACAGGTAGCCTTTATTTTAATGAAAATGAAGATAACGACACTTCCGATTGTAAAAATATAGACACGGCTAGTTTCCACAATCCACTTGAATATAGCATTGAGAAAGTAAAGGAAAACAACGCCAGAATTATGGAGAATATTCATATGCTTAACAGAACACTAAACTACACAAAAAAGAAAGAAATTCTCGACATTATTCGCCCAAAACCATTACAAGCCTACACTTGCGATGTGTGCGGAAAATGTTTTGTTTACGAGACAGGTCTTAAAAGACACTATGACACTAGGCACGCGATAACAGAGTCGCACCCTCGCTGGCAAGTCGTCTGGACTTGCACGGAATGTTTTCAAGTGTGGCCGAAGTATGATTTAGCGCTGAAGCACACAATACAATGTTGTAACAAAGAGAATCCAGGCTGCATACGAGAGATAAAAACATCATCGCTGCTACAATGCGAATTTTGTGAACAAGTCTTCACAAATATTCCAAGACTGCTAAAACATTCCAAGGCTCATACCGTAGCAGGTAACTATGAATGCAAAACCTGCTATATTCCCTTCGTTTCGTACAAAAGTGCCGAGCAGCACTGGCTGTCGTGTTCTTGGGTAAATGTCTGTTACAAGTTCTCATTGCCGAAAATGTTATTGTGTAATGTTTGCGATCGGAAATTCAAAAATTATGAGCAGCTGTACAATCATAGGTAGTTTGTTCTTCCGTTAAACATGATACAAGGGCGTTGCCAAGGGGCGCAAAGAGGGGCAGCTACCATAGACTCAAAAATAGTAACCAAAATTGCAAGCACTGTGCTTACACTAGCAACCATATCCACACTTCAAAACATGAATCCTCGAAAATCACATTACAAATATTCCGTCCGTGATGGTAGTCTATGGGCCATCAGCTGGCAACACTCTTGACATGACATGTAATTTTTTCATAATCGCTTTTAACATAGATGATAATGAGATGTTTTTTAGGTACAAGATGGGCCACTTCATAGCGAAATGCTACGGGGATTATAACACACTATCTTTGTCAATGTTGGTTTATCAATGTGAAATTTGCGGCCACTGGTTCCACGTTGTGCAAGCGCTGTTAATACATAAGAATCAACATCACCGGGGAACTGATTCTGGAGTCCGATAAACATGCTTCAAGCTGTTTGCTGATAGCTACTGATATGTATTAATGTTTTATGCATATGCCATTTTGACAGAATAAAGTACTTTTCGAGAAAAAAATTAAAACTAGATGATAGTTATGTTTACGAAATATTTGATAATACTTCTGGGACTGGATGACAACTCTATGATCCCCTTTACACTTATAGAATATACATATATTAATAAAAGTGATAATACTTCGAATGATAAAGTTTTGCGAAATATTCCATTTCATCTTACCTTATCTGTTGGTGACATGACCAATTGACAGAAGTACAGGTATGATGCTGACTGGACATAGTTGCCGCATTCATACCGATATTTAGCTAAACGGTACATACTGTCTATCATTTCAATTTTGAACTGGAACAGAGATTATTGACATTTCAGTTAAAACATGAATAAGTTCAGAATTTGCTTATCAGTAAAACCAAGACCGAAACTTGGAGTTTAAAAAAAGTAACATCACACTTATATTCCCTGAAGATGTAGACAGAGAGGTATAATACAGTCATGTTTACGTCCGACCATGGACTAGGGGAAAAGCCTATTGCCATCCATCACATTCAAATCCATACTCTGCACCATTACTAGAAATTATAAGTTAGAAAAATACAATAGTATCTAATCTGGCATTTGAACCCAGGACCTCTTAATTAGTAGTCATGTTCGCAACCACTCCACCAATGAGGAACTGTTACGATTATACTAGAGCAAAATTACTAATTACAGAATCACTCACCACCTCTATATAAAAAAAGTACTATCACACCTGTAATTCCAGAAGAGGTAGGTAGAGTAGTGTAACACACTCCCATGTTTCACCAGTTAGTTATTTCGCATTATGGAATAGTTGGCAAGTCTACTACTATACACCATGTACAAAACCAGACTCAGATACCCTACTAGAAATTCTAATTTTAAAAAATCCAACAGAATCCGACCTTGGATTTGAATCTAAGAAGCTCTTGATTTGCAGTCGCGGTTGCAACCAACACAACCAACGAGGCAGCACCATTTTGATAAAATTATGCAAATTAAAATTTAGACCCACCTCAAACTCCTTGTTTGTAGTTAGATAATTGATGAGAGTCTTAGGGTCTCTCATGGTTTCAACAGTCTTCATTACATCATCACTCTGCATCAACCTTAACACTGGCTCCACAGCATCCTGAAGCTCTTGCAGTTGAGATAGGACTACACCTCTTCTATCTTTGAACTCCTGGAGAAATTATACTTGTTATCACATCATCCTACCAGGTCTCTTACCAGGTAGGCAGTGAACACCAAGTGTCAAAAATCTCTACCCTTACAGACCTGTTATATTTTCTACATATTCTTTACTCATACTAATTAATGTAACCAAAAAATTATTAAATGAATATCTAGTTCATTCAAGTTCCTACATAATAATGTTGCAGTGCCTAGCAAAAGTTCTTCTACACAAATGTGATACAGTAGAATATATCCTCTGTATTTTTGTGCACGGAAATAAAAAAATTCTAGATGTAATGATAAAAAATCTGCTGACATTAAAAGACATACATATAAACGAGACAAAACGAAGCATATGAATACAGAAGTGTATTAACAGGTCTCGACTTTGTCTTTAACATTGAAAGACTGAAAAGTAACATTAAATATGTAATAGTAACTATGGGTGACTTTTTAACAGGTGAATTCCAGAGATATGAGTTTAGCATAAATTTTTTTTTAATATGGTGTGTCACTTTAGAAAAGACAAGAATACAGTGACTACCCATTGTTCCTGTGGAAAATGTCAGAAAACAAATTGAACACGATATTATTATTATTATTGTAATGGATAGCTTGACAACTTCAAATGGGTGTTTACATTGTCAGTAACAAAATTCTAATTAGTGCTGAGAACAAAGCCAGGAGTGATGTAAATAACTGAGCTTTAAAGGTATAGACAACTAGGAAACATAAAATTTTTATATATTTGATATGGCATAAAACTTAATAAGCACTCTGGAAATATTTACAATGAATAGCAACAAAATAAGTATGACATTTTGGCTACCAAAACTTAGAACATAGCTATGAAGTTTAATTTCTACATTTCTAAAATTAACTTTTCTAAATGTAATTAGAAAATATTAAAACAATAATTAATATAGTCAGGAAATTAAAAAATATGTAATATTTAAATGTTAAGCATAACCTGCACTTCAAAATTTTTGAGTCCATATATTACCTCAGGTGTTTCTTCATGGGGGTACAGCATTCGCCTTATCTCAACAACATAATCAATCATATTGGTTTTACTCAAAATCTCCAATTTGGCTTGTAACAGTTCCGATTGATCATAAGTCTGTAAGGAAAAGCAACATATTTATACAATTACAAAACATTAACGATATTGTATACCAGTGAAGTGGTTAGAAATCTCTAATATACAATGCTGTGATCGTAATATTACATTATTGCTGTATAAACAAAATAAGTAAATATTTTAATACAATATGAATAAACTTGTAATGCATATTTAACCTACCTCTTTGGCTGCTAAAAACTCCAATAGGGGAAATACGAGGTGTCGGTCTAAATATTGACCTATTTTAAATGTTAAATCAAATTTTGAGTAACTCATGATTGTTGTTTCAGCTTTATCTTTTTAATTTTATTTTGTACAACTCAAAGTAACCAAAAACTTTCGCGTGCCACTAAACGTACTTAAACGTAGTGGCAAAATGACAGGTTGAATCAGACTATAGTGTCATTCAAGAAACTTTTCTATTTTTTAGATCATGTCCTTTGAATTCTACTTTTTGGCCAAGTATACTTTTTTGAGTATAAAATATAAAAATGCCTT
>DVPD01000836.1:0-10261 GCA_018237605.1 Apyrrothrix (Melanopyge) sp. n. Burns01 | reverse complement strand
CGTCACATCATGGAATAGGGGGTGAGTATTGCCATACACCGGTCACAAATCCAGACTCCGAGTCACTAGTAGAATTCAATTTTTTAGAAAATCCAATAGCACTCGCCCTGGGATTTGAACCCAGGATCTCTCGATCGGCAGTTGCGTTCGCGACCCACGAGGCAGTCAATAATAATTTAGTAATAATCTTTAATCACAACCATCAAGAGCATATTCTCGTAAACACGTATGACTCATGAAACAATACACGCAAAAGCGTGCCGGATGTAAATAAACTTGTCTCACAGAATGTAATAGAATAATATTATTATTCGTATAAGACGCCAAAAGATCAACCATACATTTTTATGTAATTCCCTCGAAGAAAAAGTAGCAGTCCAAATTATAGATCGTCAAAAGTACGAAGTTATGTCGTTATGCAAAACTCTAAGGATTATCCAGGATATTTTATTTCATGTTTATTAGAGTGATATATAATCGTAAAATCATACCCAAATTAAAAAAAAACAGAGGTTCGTCAAAGTATTTGAACCCCAAACCCCCGGAATGAAAGGTAAAATGTAAAATTACTCCATCTCTACTGATCACGCTATCGTCTATTAAAATCGTAAAAGTAATATCGGAAAACTCCTAAGCAATATCTTACTAAATACAATACTAATCTCAACTATCTAGCATAACAGTCTCCACTAATTCTTAATTTTAATTATAATTATGACTAATTTTTTTTTTAAGTTTACTGATTGTTATATAATTTGCTTACACATTTTAAAATTTTATTTAATAATGAATTTAATTGTGATAATTTTTAATAGTATATGACGATGATGTTTATTACATGATGTCGTTGCCTTTAACTACTCTTGCACTTACCTAGAAATTGCTCTGTATTAAATTACGTAGAATATTTTAGTGTTAAGAGTGTTGGCGACCCATATAAATAAATAAATAAATAAATAAATAAAGGAACATAATAAAATAATAAAATAAAGGAAAATAATAAAATAATTTAATTTGACAACACAATTGCCACAGTGTGAAAGATAAGCTAAATTAATTATGAACTGTACAAATCATTATAAATTTCACAGTACAGAAATATAACGTTGAAAATCCTCGTGTTATATCGGAGAATACCCGTGTTATACGAGGTACTGATATCGCGTAATATGAAAATGCGTTACAAGAGTACTGTGTTATAAGGGGGATTATTTTATAGACAATAAACATTAATCGGTTGCCACCCTTCACGTGTATTACCTGTGACATACACTACTAAATATTACGTGTTCCTTGTACGAGATCACAATCGATGACAGATAAGAAACCATTTTCAATTGTACTAGTCTTGCATGTCATGAAAGAGTTTATCTAGGATATCTTTAAATAGATAAGTTGATTTGACATGCCATCTTTGACACGGTTTGTTTGCGGGCAAGTGCACTAATGCACACCGCAAATCATCTTATCGTCTTGAATTATTATTCCAAAAGTCATGAGAATCGGATAGAAGAGACAAAGCATTATAACATATTACCTGAAGGTGGTTAACGCGAGTTTTCATAAAAAAAAGCTCACGAAACGTCAGTGACAGTTTTCTTTTTTTGTATCTGTTATTTATATTTAAACTTTCTTTGGAAGTTATCTTATTGGCGTGATTGTCTATGGCACGCTGACGCAACTGCAAATAGTTGGAAATTTAACAATTGACAGTAAAAAAGGCGCGCGTTTTCTGATAGTTATTCAGATGTTGATGAATTAAAAAGTCGATATGATTTTAGGATGGCTGGTTAAAGTTAAAAAGAAATAATGTACATTTATGTATTGGGCAAGATCACCTCGAGTGGACCCCAAATCTTTCACTTGATCATGATAAAGTTGAAGCAAAACTATCTTATATTGAGGTATCCAGTACCCACAATTAGACGCTGGAATAAATAAAAAAAATCATTTGAACAAACTTTTTTTTGGATTAAAAATGGTTGTTAAAATGATTTTTTTTAGTTTATTCCAGCATATAATTTTTCAGAATACTTCACTATAAGATAGTTTTGTTTAAAATTCACGATCAAATGGAAATTAGGCGGTTCACTTGAGGTGATCTTGCTCAATACAATTTGTTGTGTACGAAAAAATAGTCCCTACTAGTTTCCATATTTTACTCTGACGGCACTCTTTTATTTTTTAAATGTTTGTATGTTACCAAAATACTGGTACATTCTGTCTGAACATATTATTGATAACCAATCAGCGGGTGTTACTTTTATTCGTTTAAGATATCTTTATAAATAATTAATTTTATATATTATCTTAAATGTGACGTCCGTTCGGAAATAATTATGTTAGGGTTTGAAAATCTTTTACTCGTGTTAATGTAATTAGGCGAATTCTAATTAGCAACGGTTACACTAGTATTTATTGTTCGAGGAAATTATTAGATATAATTAATTTGTATGATATAATATTTATTGTTTTCAATGTGTGTATATTCTAGCCTGAGTTTCGTTAAACACATCACTTGTTAACTGGTCATATAATGAGGCATCAAAAGATCTCAAGAAAGACTACATAATGCTCCTTGCCAAAAACTTTCCCATTGAAATTATATTTTACATTTGAAAGTGCCAGCCAGCCGGGAAAAATTGAATCTTGCTCAAATTGTCTATTGCTCATGTTAAACATTTTTTTTAATTCGACGGAAAACTTATATACTCGTGTGAATTAGTTTATTGTTCAGACATTTATGTTCCTTTCATTGATGATATATAATTGTTATCAATGTAATTCCTTAAACATTGGATAACACCTTGTATAGAAAATTATAACAGTGTTGCAATATACAACGTCACATTTTGCCGTGGAATCCGCGTGGAGTTCATTCAAAAATGGATTATTAAAATAATACGGATTGCGTTTGCGTGTTTGCGTAGCAGATTGCGCAAGCGCGACTGCCAATCAGGGAGTCATGCGTTCAAATCCCGAGTCGATTACTATAGAATTTTTCTAAAATTAGTATTTGTACTAGTGGCTTGGAGTCTGTATTTGTGCTCGGTGTACGGCAATAGACTCACCACCTATTCCACAATGGGACGTAAACGTAACTGGTGAAACTTAGGAGTGTACTACACTCCTCTGCATACCTCTTCGGGGATTACAGGCGTGAATTTACGTACGGACTGGTTATTGAACCCAGTTTTGGACTGGTGTCCTCAAACTGATATATAATTGCAGTTTAATCATTCATATCAATGTGTGGCTGCAAGAAAGGATTCCAATGCGGGTTTCCTTTTTCTGACGTTTGAATTAGATATGCTAATTTCCGTGGGGCACTGGATATTTATTTTTAAAAGTATAGAAGGTAGATTTGTGGTAGACAAGATTGGCGATTTAAAGTTTCTTCTACATAAAAAAATATTTCAGTTTTAATAAGTTCATATAATATTTTATTAATACTATATTAGGGATCGTATATCTTAAAAAATTTTATTTCTCTCAGAGGTATAAATACCTAATTCGTCCAGAGCAAAAACTAAATAGTACATTTTCAAATTATTCGATTTAAATGTAGTAATATTTGTTTTAGTTTATCGAATTTAACTGTGATAGGATAAGTGTCCTTAATGTAAAAGTTTTTCTTTTTGAGATTTCTATATAACATATCTTTATGTTTTATTATCACATTAATAATATTTATTTATATTGAACTTTATGAATACAGGTATAAGTGCAAAATAAGGGTAAACGAATAGATAATAGCGTTTCATATCATTAAATAAGTGTACGAACACAATTGACTTCCTATAATTCATATAGAATGTTTATGAATTAGAAGTTTTGTAGTTGAAGTTAGGAGAATGTCGGTTTTAATCACAAATAGTCTTTTTACATTTTTACGATTTGCACAAAGTGATATGGGGGCCAGCTCAGACTTGATACTTTTATTAACGACCAAAGGCGATTTTGTTGATTTTCTGAAGCTCGATTTAACAACTGGACACATAGGGGATGAAAATTCGATTTATGTGTGGGATTTTAATGAGACTACAAATTATTCTGGTGTAGCTTGCTTTATTCTAAATTCAGGGCAGTATAGAGTACATTTAATTATCACTTCGTATTTTGAGGACTCATATTTTATTTTGAAAGCGACGAATAACAAATTATTTTAAGATTTTGTGATTAAATACATGTCATGTTACAAAAACTTATTTCATATCTATGCTTCGCTGGCTGAGGCAGCATCATTGAAATCTGTAAAATGGGCTATCGTGTTGGAGAAAAGAACCAAAATTAGCAGAATTTATGCATTCTCGAAATTGCCGTCCGCCGATGCTAAAAGAACCAAGTCTGCGTTAGCGTTTAGTGGGGTGCCTTCACCAAGTATTGTGGTTTATAGATGTCTTTGTAGTTGTATAATAAAAATGTGATCATTGATTTTTTATGTATATGAGATGGAAATAAAATGTTTTAGCAAAACAAAATGTTGACGTTTTTCTACCAAGTCTTTAGTTCCTGTTTTTATTCGCGACTGGCAACATTTTTGGTTATCTAGAATTATTTATTTCAGACTGCATTTATACATTTTAGACAGTTTTTACTCAAAAAAGGGACAGTGTGTGATGGCATTATTGTGGCCCGGAATGCTTCAGTACTTCTATACTCATTTTTATGAGTACTGACATTGTCTAGTAAAAAAGTTGCCCTTAAAGTATGTATACAACACCAAAAAATAAATTCAAACCCATTACATTGTATTTGTCCTTAATTATTTAATCTGCAAAGTATGAATGGCGTACAAATAATAATAAAATGGATATTTAGTCAAATATAAGATTTGTACATTCTTTACTGATCCTTATAAGCGTAATGCGATGTATTGTGAGCCAATTCGATGATAACATTTATGTGGAATTATTAATTGACATGCTTATAAAACTGCTTAATTTTAGTTGTCAAGGTAAGTACTTTTCAAATTACTAATTTGCCCCTGTGCTGTCGTGGAATGCCGTTTTTTTTAATTAACTTACAAAAATAGCCGTAATGTTTTTAATCTTTTGTCCGTATTTTTATTAATCTTATCCTTTATTATCTTTATACAGTTCGGGCACCAGATGGAATAACAGTCCGCCTGATGCCGGGCCGTCGGAGTAAGTATATCAATATTAGTTGAAATCTCTAAACTGTTTTGACATTCTTTTTTTTTATTGGCATCCAATTGGCGTGTTTCAATTCGAAATTTTTCATTACAGAAATAGTGCGGTCGTGGGTTTTATGAGTGCGGGTCGTGTTTCGATGGAGGGTATTTCTAAGTAGTTAAATCTATCTTAAGTGCAGTAGTGTAATAAGAATGACGTATCTGTGATATTCGCATTTGGTAGTTAGTTTCGTTTTATGTATGATTTTAGTTGAAGCTAATTTTTTATTTAACACATTCCAAAAATAGGGGTAAGGGTATAGATTTTTTTATTTACGTCATGTTGACCGAAGTTAATTTTATTATAGCGTAATTAATGTTGAATCGTTTTAAAAATATAAATGATTGCAAATAATGGAATCGATACTGGCAACCCCATTAGTATATTATCTGTAACGTTTTTCGTCTTTCCTATTCTCTGTGAGTGCTGTTGTACCAATTGCGAATAACGGACTGTTATTTACATTTCAACACTGCTGCACTTAAGGTGGATAGGGAAGAAGTATAAGCTAGAATTGTATCCTACGAGTTAAATCATATTTTAATACTACATAGTCTTAAAAATAATAATAAACATAATCTTACAAAGAACATTTATCAAGAAGCGAAAAAAAAAAAGAAAATGGAGGCAACACATTATTACGAATATTTATATAACAACTTTAACACAGAGAGAAATTTATAATTATGATAAATTAATATCCAGGACTCATTTTATAGTATAACGAAATGAGTAATTAAAAAAAACTGCTGAATTATGATACCGAAGTCAGAAATGTCATGGAAAACCTATGCAAAGGTGAATTTTTTAACCTATTATTTATTTTGTTTCGCTGAGAATTCAGTATTGCCATTAGCGATAAATCATGAATAGCCTACATATAAACAAAGAAAAAAACAAAAGTAGCAATACACCAAAAATATCGAGCTCTCTATGTGGTACAGTAAAATATTAAAATAAAAAATTAAGTTATTTATTTTCAGTTCTAACGTGACAAGATGTGTTGCGAGCTATGAACAGTGTTAGTATGATGCTTATGCGCTCTTATGCAGCTCAAAACCAAAAAAAGCCGGGCTTTAATCTTAGAGAAAAAGTAGTACAGCATTTGGCAGGAACTCGCCTCACTGAAGCAAACATTTGCCGCCAACGTTTTAGCCTCATACCTTGGGATCACCAACGACATAATCCGTTGAAGTTTGATTCGCAGTGATGTTCTTACTATTTATTCTGTATTGTCAGAAATGTTAGATTTGTTAGAATATAGCCACGCTTTTGCTCAAATAAGTTCTCATTAAAATTGTTTAATTTACTGTACCCATTTCGTGAATTAGTAGATTGTATAATTTTAAACGGATTACTTACATAATGATTATAACATTAAAACCAATCAAATATGTTATTTCTACAGTATAGATATAATTGTATAGCCATACATTTTAATATAAACAAGATTTTCTTGATTTTGTATCATCTGTCGCGCATTAAAAGATTGTTATCTTCTATGTCACAATTAGAGAGATTACTGATCAATTACTTCCTAGAGACGAATGAACTGTAACAACTTAACATATTTATTGACCATAGACAATACCTATGTTTAATTATTTGTTAGACGTAGCTTTACGCTAATTGGTTGTAAGGAAATGTAATCAAATCATGGAGGATAGTGTAGCAGGAACTATTTTATATGGGGGACTGTTATAAAGTTGAAAAAGTGTCCAACTTTAAGCAGAAATTAACAGTTCTTAAATTCACCACAATGGCGCTGACGAGCAAAACGGAGGAATGTGAATTTAGCAGTTATAAACGGAACGAATTGTGCTGCGTAGAAAAACGTAAAATTTTTGGTGATTACAGTAGTCAATGAAACCGCTGTATACTAAAACTCGACTATTTCCGTAGTCCAAAACAGTTGAGTAAATCCTATCGTCTTATCCTACTCTAATATCTGTTGGGGTTTTCTTTAAAATTTTCTTTAAAATTTATCTTGCGACAGTAGCGCCACCCTAATTTACCACATTCTGACGAACACTGTTCATACATGGGGATGGTTCTCCGTGCCACTATCCTCCATGAATCAAATACTGATGTTGAGATCAGAGTACAGAGCGATATAGGAGCGATTTCCCGAGTCACGTAGTCTACGTGTCAGATATCCACTTCTATTATAATAAAAACTTCTTATTTTGTATCAGTGACGTTGAAAAAACTTGAGAAAATAATGAAAACATCTTTCTTTATGTAAAGAACGCATAACCACATTATTATATTTAAAAAACCCATCAAGTCTTATCACGAGTGAAGATAACAATTACCTGTTATGTAAACATAATAAAAGATTACGTTTTTTAACGTAAGAATAGAGATTTACGACATAAACCATCATACCAACATTAAAAATACCAGGAAAAAAGATTGTACCTACAAGGAAAATAAATTACCCACAACTGATAAACCAAACTATTTAACTGTTCCAGGCACATGAGCGCAATAAATTTCCACTCCAGAATAGTTTGGCAGTTGATATTCTTATAGAATTGGTCTTTACAGTTCATTGTTATGTCAAATATGTATGAATATAGTTCACACATTTATAAATTAGTGCACTATTGAGATGAACACTACGTGTTATTGAAAAAATCTTTAAATCGGAATGTAAAGTACAACTCTTGATGTTAATGGATATAATTAAACAAGAAATGGCGCCACAATTTAAAATCATGTGAATGTTGAGGGTTTAAAAAATAGTGAAATGGATGGTGCTGTGAAAAAGTCTGTCGAATGTTTTAACATCACGCTTAATAGATTTTTACCTAAGGATTAACGAATATTAGCCAACGAAAAGGATAGGAGCCGATTAATAACCCTGCCTTACATTCACACAATCGCTATCGAAAATTTGGCTCTAGCGATTCAAAATGCCGATGCCACTCGGCGTTGCCATTTTCAACGGCGATGACTAGTGAAGTGGATGCGAAAAATTAAAATTAAATTATGTAAAAATAGAATTTATCATTGATATAAGAATTTTGAATAATCTCTTCTTCGAACAATTAAAACAAGCTGCACTCAACAAATTAAATTATTTTTTGCAGCTATTATAAAAATTAAATTTCTGCCGCAATTCATTTAAAAATCGTCATTTTAATACTTTTGTGGCCAGTAATGCCTTTCACACGAGGTGGTCTAGCTTAGAATGACCCTTCCGAGTCCAGATTACACTGCAAAATTTATAACATAAATACCTTACAAAAATTACTGCACCTCGAGTCACAAAAATTATATTGTAAATCAAATTTTCATTCATTTTATCTTACTTTTAAAGTAATTTCGTTTCTCAGAAAAATACTATAATTATATGATATATCTTATGAAGTATGAAAGTCTACTTGACGCATATTTTACTTACACTAAGCTTGTAAGTAAGGGCTATCTTGCCTTGTCACCTTCGGGTATATAAAAATTGAGCTGGACTCAAATATGTACTTTTTATTTTAGTTGAAAATTTAAAATGTCACGAATTTATTAATTTACAACAGAAAATTGTAAGAATGGACATAGACATATTTTCAAAATAATGGTTAAGATGTGCGCTAAAAGTTTTTTTATTGTTATGTATACGCAGAATCGTAAGGATTATTTGCGTAAAATTTTGATCAAAACATTACTGTGTTTTGCGGTAGAAATAATTGGTGATCATGGTGGTATTTCACCAGCTAAGCCATGCTGGGAGATTGCAGAATATTAATGTTGGACAGTTTGTTTTGATATATATTTTAGCGCATTAAAAGTACCCACATAATTATGTTTTGTTTATAAAACATTTTCGATGTGGATAATGGAATGGGAAATTATTCGAAAGTATGTCTATTTTCAGTTAGAGTACCTACTACATTAACATGTGACATCCGTTTTAAAGCAGGCGACATTCAATAGTGCAAGTTTTCTTTTCCTGCGAGCAGTCGTATTATATAAACAACAAGAAACTAATTTTGACTGTTTGTTTTTTTTGACAAGTAGAAAAACAGATGTTTGTCATAACTGTCAATTATTTAATGCTTTAAATTAATGGTAAGATATTAGAGAATTATTTGTATACCTAGAATTTTTTTTACTTACTCCAATATTTAATTTAAATACATAACTTCGCGTCATTGTCGTATGACCTTTAAAAGGTTGTCACATATTTAACAACTCCGTGAAAATTAAATGTTATTGGCAATGAGAAAAATATACTGTTATAGAACGTACACTGTGATTTCTAGTCGATGCTCCAAACTTCAAATTGTATCTATGTATTAAGAAATAAGCATTTCTTACTGTATGGAATTTAACTTGTGCTCATTTATTGTATATATATGAGTTAGCAATTCTCTATGAGGAAATTATTTTTCTTTTTCTCGTATTAAGATATAACTGTGCAAGTGTTACAGCATTAGCTCAAATGATAGGTAGACATAGAAAAAAAGCTTAAAAAATTATATTGATTTATCAATTTATTTTTTCAATTTAAATGGATGGCTTCATACACTTGCGCAAAGATCTTGGTATTATATTATATTCTCAATGATTATAGTGCTTTTATAGATTACTTAGTGATTATATATATCTATATGTACTTATTATTTTTATCAGCACATGTATCAAAATAAACTTGTTTTCGAAGTTTGTTTAATTTATTTGGTTTTTATTATAACCAGTTTCTATTGGGAATACTGGGAAGGATGGATTTCTGTTGTCGGAAATTCACTAAAAGTTCAATTGTTCATACTCAGAAATCCATTTGGCACTTAGGAGAAATGCGATATCAACGCCCCTCCTCCCTCTTCCCCCCTCTTGACTCCGCCCACCAATATCTATCGCTCGCCTTCGACGCTCCAGTTCGTCAATTTTATATCATAGCGTGGGCATAATTGTCAAAAACCTTTCAGGGGAGGCCTATGTCCAGCAGAGGACTTAAACAGGCTGATGATGATAATATCAAATTATTGCAACACTGAATTTAGTGATTTGCGATTAATAACTGTGGAACTTATTTTCATACAATTATCTCATTAGACATACCT
>DVPD01000835.1:0-10263 GCA_018237605.1 Apyrrothrix (Melanopyge) sp. n. Burns01 | reverse complement strand
TTTTTAATACTAATTGTAGTCTAACCAGTAAAATAGGACCTCACTTTTGCGATTTCTTTGGGATGAAGCTAGCTGATTCCTTGTCCTGGGGACATATTGGGGGATGCCACGGTAACTCATGTTCGACAGATATCGGCACACCAATCTTGTCACTCAGCAATGACTTCATCCTATAATCCAATAATGACACACATACATCACTGTACAATCAATGGTGTACCTGTACACCATTCTGTTATCCAAAGAGATTGCCGATTACACTACAACAAAGACCTTCATATTCTTAGACATACTTGTTATTATTTCAATCTTGTTTTAATTTCCTTTGGTTGTAATTTTAAATCTATTTATTCTTGGTGCTTCATAAGGACCTTATGTCGTAAAATTTTATTATTATGACATATATATTATTATGCCATGAGATAAAGTTTAAATGTTACCTTATGCCTTTGTTTTCAAATGGCAAAAATACAGGAAAAATTGCTTCTACATTAGGAGGGAAATCAGCTGCAGTCTCAAAACATAGTTTATCAGATGGCCACTCGGTATCCTTATCAAACTCTTCCTTATTTCGGTCGATCTTCATTGTTGGTGGGTACCTATAATAGCATAGCATATAAGTCAACTTATTATATTATTAGCTACTGTTTAGTCACTGTACAATATCTTTAACACCATACACCTGTACTAAACAGAATATATGTCTATACAATGAAGCAGTAGCAAACTTTACAATATCCCTCAATAAATTAAAACAAAGATAAAACTAAACATAACATAAAAAAACATAACATCATGCCTGTAATCCCCGAAGAGGTTGGCAGAGGAGTTCACCAGTTACATTTACATTCCACCATGGAATAGGTGGTGTGTCTATTGCCAGGAACATATCCAGACTCTGAGCCATTACTACAAAATGTCTACTAAAACATTTAAGACAGATCCATCCAAAGAAACTTCTACTAAAACATCTCAGACCCGGATTTGAACCTAGAACCTCTTGATACACAGTCACGCTTGCACCCGTCAGGACCAATGAGGCAGTAATAAAACGATACATATAAATAACAGTTTCTATTGCATTCTAGGCACAAGCATATATCAGGTATATAAAGAAAATATCCAAAAATAACTGATATAAAACCATGTCACATAAAATAGTGCAATACAGTAATGATCAATTTTATATACAATGCTATAATGGAGCATTCAATACAAAGTCATCAATTTTAAATATTACTGTGTCATTTCTTAAAAGATTTATTCAAATGCTTTAATGTACAGAATCAGCATTTTTCAAGTATCTGAATATTGTAGACCAAAGGATTTATACTTACAACATATAACCTGATTCATATTCACTAATATGATCATGTTGATTATCTGCCTTTTTCTCATTGGCTTGACGCATATTAACTTTTTCAATAGGGGGTGCAATAAAAGTTTTCACTGAAATGAAATAAAAACAAAGCAATTATAAATTATGCACAGGATTCCAAATTCCATAACGGGATTAGCAGACATCTATTTATATCTTTGTAAATTGATCCTGATCCAATTTTTAAGGTTGTGTTTAAAACACTTTTCACCTAATCAAAAAAGTTCCAAAAAACACACATTGTTTATTTTTCTATAGGTACATTATTATCAGCCTGCTGTATAAGTAAGTAAGTCCACTGCTAGATTTTTGCCCATAATCCCCCCACTGGGCATACAGATTGGGGATTTTTACTTTTTTTTCTATATATATTATCTGTAATTAAGTTTTAATCACTAGATTTTAGTAGTACTATTTATTAAAAAAACAACCTAGAAAAAGCAATACATTCGTGAATATTTAGTCATCGATTTTCTTATAAATCATTTTTTGACATCAATTCACATAATTTGCTTATATGCTTGTTTTTAACTTTCAAAACTAAATGTTTTACCTTCAGATTTTCCTGCATTAATGGCCAAAACAATATTATTTGCATCACTATCCATCACTGTCCTTGGTTTCATGGGATCATGATGGATAATGAAATCAGATGGTGAATTAGTATGTTTTACAATATGCCTCATGAAATTCTGAAAATTATACAATGACTCAATAGCATGTACTCCTTTCATTTCCAACCATTCTTTCTTGTTCATGGGGCCATCTAAAAAGTACTTTATCAAAGCATTCTTATCTCCATGACCCCGTAAAGTTTTTATATCAAAACCTGTCAGTTGTGATATTTTATCACAACACTTTTCCATGTTTCTGTAATCTACAATACAACATTTTAATTAATACCGTATAGTATTAAAGAATAATACAATTAATTTGACTAAATATTAATTGAAGTGAAATGTTTACTTGAAAATTTGACATGATCACAAAATGCATATTATGCAAGAATATTACCAAAATTTCCATTATGTTTCATAGTCTTCAAAAAAGTACTCTGAGCTTTTAGCCAATATGCCTCTTTCTCACTGTATTCTTTAAGATCTTGTTGTAGATGAGTCGAAATCCTAAAACCAATTGCCATGTCATTGCCTAAAACATCTTGATTTCTACACCCAGCTATACTAATGAACATTAACTGTATATCTAACTTTTGTTAACTCACACTTTTATTTTGTCCAATCTTTTAATTATCTCTGCATAACATTTAATTGCATTTTTGTGTTTTACAGTCAGGTCCATATCAGGATTTAGTTTCACAGATATTTCAATGTGCTCTATTGAACTATTAAAATCTCCATAAACTGCATAGGCATTAGCAAGCATGAAATGATTTAAATAGTAGTTAGGATCATGGTCAACGGCAGCATTAAAAACTGTGATTGCATCTTCTGTGGCCTTGCTTCGATGTAAAATAATCCCCAAACTCAGTAGTGGTATATCTTTATAGTGTCTGTAATTTTAAAAGATTAGGTTACAAACATGTAATATTCCCTATTAAATTTAATATTTGAGGGCAGTCATATGTGTCATATACTAAAGAGTACAGAACTGTTTTCTCAACTGATTTAGTCTGATATGGTGTGACATGATGTAGTGTGTAGAATTTTTTAATTACCCCAAAAGAAGGTCAATACTATGACAGCTAAGCTCTAGTACCCCTACAGCCAGTGTCATTTATCAATAACTATATACATGTATATGCACTTTAATTGAAATGTCTTTAAGCTCACCTTGGAACATAGTGAAGAGCACGTCGACAGCATTCTATTGCCTTAATTGCATTGCCTTTGATACGCCAGTATAATGATGCCATGTTATAGTGAAGCCATGATGAGCTGTTTCTTTTAAGGACACCAGTTAGCCAATGACCATATTGATCTACATTCATAATAGGAGATATTTTTTCTGGCAGAGCTAGCTCAGGATTAACCGAGAGATTAGCTCGGTTGTTTATACTCTAGAATTAACACAAATATTTAATCTAACTCTATTTATTATATTTATTTTGTGGTCAATGAAAATATTCATCCACAGTATGCCCACTCAAAATACTTATCCATAGTAAATAAAGATGAACAAATGACAAAAGTAACTTTACCAGTCTGTAACATAACCCTATACAGCTAGACATATGAATAATGACAGATTGTGATGGAATCTAACAAGGACAGTTTGAACTCTGCAGAAATTTTTTTTCCAACCCTCTTTATTGGTCCACTGTTGGACAGAGGTCTCTTCTCAGAATGAGAGGGTTAAGTCCATAGTTTCCCATGTTGGCCAAGTGGCCAAGTTAGAAAACATTTTTTTTATGAAGTTACTCTAGTGTGCAAGTTTCCTCACAGTGTTTTTCTTCACTATTATAGGCAGTAATATTTAATCTTAAAATGCACATTTTGTAAAGAGGTGCATGCCAGGATTTAAATCTGGGCTCCAGGATTGAGAGGCTGATGTTCAAACTACTACGCTACCACTGGTAGAAAAAAAATTATAGGAAACTTTTATTTTTAGTGTAAAGTGGTACACTTAACAAGTAATAAACAAGTGGTGTGCTTAAGGCATGTCATACATACAAAAATATAAATCTCAGTTAATGCTAAAATTTTGTCACAAGTCTATTAGTCTAAAATGTACACCTAATATAGGGTAGGTTAAGGATTTTTTGAACTTTGAACTGCATTAAAGGATTCCTCATGTAGAATACTGCATACAATTAGGTTCTGGAATGGTCCCAGGGAACCTTTTTCAACAATAAGTGGGGACATGAATATTTTTAAACACCAAGTAAGAGAATAATCTATTTAACATTAGTTGAATCATTAGTAACTTTAGCAAATGAGGTTGTTCTGTCGTATATGCAACTTGACACTCACTGACCACATGTGTAATTCTGATGTAAGGAAGATGCTTTGTATGAAAGGGAGTAT
This sequence comes from Apyrrothrix (Melanopyge) sp. n. Burns01, assembly GCA_018237605.1. Taxonomy (NCBI): domain Eukaryota; kingdom Metazoa; phylum Arthropoda; class Insecta; order Lepidoptera; family Hesperiidae; genus Apyrrothrix; species Apyrrothrix (Melanopyge) sp. n. Burns01. Next base: position 5,901 of record DVPD01000835.1, on the reverse strand, counting down.
TGATGTAAAAATGATAAAGGGCATGCTCCCGATGGTTTGGACATGTTAAGAGAATGACTGAAGAAAGAATGACTAAGCAGATATATAATGTGAATGTTGATGGATGCAGGTGCCGAAGGAGGCTGAGATTCACCTGTCTTGATCAAATAACCCAGGTACTAGCTGATGAGGGGGGGGGGAGTCAGAAGTCTCTGAAACCGGCATGTATGTATGAAGAGAGTGATGAATTAAAAAGACACGCGGCAGGTGTGTAAGGATAGAGATATTTGGCACTCAGTGCTCTCTGCCTACCCCGTAAGGGACCTAGTGTGTAGATATATATGTAATATTAGGTATTCAAACTTTTTTAGTCACCACACAGTACTACTTGCATTATTCTGATCTACTTTAAAAACTGTGACAAACATAATTATGAATAGACATGACATTTTCAGGAATAGAACCACATATGCATCATCACAAACTGGAATTTAAAATAGATACTCTACACTATAGTCTGCAGGTACCATACAACTTCTGTAACCCAGTTTTCTACCACCTGTCCAAAAATAATGATATAAAGACAATAACTCTACTAAACAGAGGCCTGTAAAGCTTGTAATTAATGACAAGAATCACATAAAAAAAGCAATGTCTTATATGTATTAATTTTCACATATAAACCTACCACAAGCACTATGATTTAACTAATGTAATTGTTTAGCTGATTTCCTCCGAAATATATACTGTACTCATCCCTTACCAAGTTGTAAAACCATACCCACCACAAATAAATTATAATAAAATTGATCAAATACCTTATAAGCCCAAGGCCAGTACATATAAGTTACACAATTCATTAATAGAACTTTATTCCTCTCATTATTTACTTAACTGAGCAGAATCATGTAATTTAACTGTATGACTGTGTACACACTACTCTCAACAATTGGGGCCACTTACTACTAAATCGTATTTTTTAATGTTTAATTTCCACTATTATTTCATCCTCCTAATTATTTCTTCAGATTTTAAGGTGCATATAAACCTTTTACTTGCACTTACTTCCAGAAAAGTAAACACCATTTTATTATAGTAAATGGAATTATGTGTGTAATGTGGAATGATAATCTAACACTTACCTCTAAATGCTCAAAGGAATACATGCTAAATGTTAATGAAGATATCTTCTTACAATCAGGAACAGTCTTATCAGGGCCATAGTAAGGATTGTCGAGTAAAAATTCATGATGCGGTATATCTTTTGAACTGCCATCGTCTAAGAATGCTGAGTACCAATCTACAGTGCTAAGCAGACCAACATCCATACAATTCTTGTCTGCCAAAATATGTGCACTAACATTTGTCTCCTGGTTTAATTCAGTCCATAATTTTGACAGCACAATTTGCCTTTCAAAAAGCTCATAATACAAGTTTATGATATCATCCCAATGATTCTCCTGTTTTAAGAATGTAAGGAGATCGTTTGTACGTGCTAGTTCAAAAGGGGAATCGAGCTGGAAAATTACATTATGTACATATATATTTTTTACTTTTATATTATTATTTACTACACAAAACAGCTACAACATTCCTACCCGGGATTGAATGAGACCACTCTCAGTTACCATCCAATGAGTTGAAGCATGTGAAACATCAATGATACACAAACTAATTAAACATAAAAGCTTTAAAGCCAACATCTTTGTAATATTATAAATAACTTAAATGCTATATATGCATACTATTTATTTATTTATTATCAAGTCAGTAAACGACTTATTTTCTTACATGCAAATGCTGTCGGCTTGACAACAAAATCAATGACAATTGTTATTCGCGCAATACTGTGGCAGGTTCAGAAAGTCCAGAAATTTATTATAAAGATATTTTACTTCTCACTAATCCCAAAATTAACAGACTTCTTATCAAAATAGTAACTTTTTTATAAATATGATATATTGAGTACTATAAAGATAATAATAAATATTCTTAATCATAATCTTATGTTCTAAAATCAACCTCTCAGAATCCTATGAACGGTTTCAATATAAACAAATTCCTATTAACAACATTTTTCCGTAGTAACATTAGATTTTAAACATAATTTGGTTAAATTATAAAAATAAACTTTTAAATTCAATCTCAGACATGAAAATTCAGAAATTACATAGGTACATAGTAAAATAGGCACTTATATTTTATATATTTAATAATATTGTTTATCAAAAGAATAATGTTCAATTTCAAAGGACCAATGTTAACTCGAGATACGATTATGTACTTCCTTTAGATAGAGGTCAATGCGCAAGTCCAAATAACTTCACTCAATCCACACCTTTGATCACCTACATATTTTATGATTGTACATTTACCCATTACAACCTTCAACAAAAAGCACAAACGAATTTTTAATGATGTATTTGTGATATTACCATATAAAACTCATTGGTTAGAATTACGAAAAGTGATTTCCTTTTACTTTTACAGTCAACATTCATTACGACAATGTGATAATATACTCAATGACCTACAACGTGTTTCTATGAAATGAAATAGTATGATTTGAGACATTTTTGTAACAGATGAACTAAAGTGAAGAGTGAGACGTAAAATGTTAAATGACGCACAAGTACAGTCGTCATCAAATTTATATGAACGCGGTATTAGAAGCACAAACAATATTAACAGAAAAGTGAAAACTTTGGAATATAAGGTAGTATATCCCGTACAGCCACGTGCTATTTAGTAAATATTATATAATATAGCGAATGCAAATTTTTTTAGGGATTACTATGGACATGTACATTAAGAGAAATATGCTTAGCCGCGCTATGGCTTCCATTAGGTGCTTTAATATTCTGTTATGTGACGGCGTCTATATTCCAGGCAGATGATATACACGAAACTCACTGTAGAGTAAGTACAATACTACTTGATCATGTAGCCATAATGACCCTAGTGACTACCATCGCGATGTTGTTTCCTAAACTTCATAGCGCGCCCCAGATATCTTCACCAGATACAACATAACCTAAATATAAGTTAGAATAGGGGCGGGAAGGCTTGTTTCTTAATTTAAGACAGTCCGTAACTTGATAAACACAGTTTACTTGGTAGGCTCTTTCAGGACTGACGCGTCGTCGCACGATTTCAAGGTTGGAGCGACACAGTCGTTGGATTAATTCACCACATTAATAATGCATTATGAATAAACAGCAGCGTTAAGGGCCCAAACTCTCATCTACCATGTTTCTTTCATCATTATGCGTAACCACTTGGAAGCAAATCATTCTACCTGCAGCGAAAACTGGAGAATCAAAATTCTAATGTCGTGCGACGGTGGCTTGTCATGGTGTTAAAAGACAATAGCATAAGTTAGGCCAGACGTGCTTGTAGTCTTTTATATCTAGGCAGCACATAGCCACTGAAACCAACGGCAGATGATTATAAAAACAAATTTATATCCCACGGTTTACGTAAGCTCTCTTTCAGCAAATACCGGGATACATTACACAAAACTCAGCTGTGGAGTAACTGTTGATATATGACATGGTGGAACCTATAATATAACTGCTGAATCGTGGGAGTGTACTATACTCCTCGGCGTACCCCTTCAACACAATATAGGTGTAATGTTATGTTACTGTTGATATATCGATATATCTGATAACTTAAATAACTATGAAGTACTAGTTACATTAATTTAATTTTTTTTATTCTTTGTAATTGATCATTATTTCATTTTGGTAAAAACATTCCTAGCAATATTATTTACAGGTTTATAACGTAGTGCCATCGATAAGTGCTATTACGGGGATTAGCCCGCAAAGATACATTTGGAGGATATGTATCGCTTACCATTTAGGACCAAGACTACTAATAGGTTCAATTTACTACAAGTACCATAAAGAGCGTACTTTACATATCACAGACGAAAAGGTGAGACAATCTTGTATTTTTCGTATACTACGAGTACATAATATATGTCACATAAAGTGTTAACAAATGTCGCTTGTGTTAACAAAGATCTCTTTTTCCTATTAACGCAAATTATACAAGTGATCGATTTATTGACGAACAAGAATGTATTATTTCAGGCTCGGAGTCAAGCGACAAAATTAGGTGAAGCTTGTTACTGGCTGAACTTATTAGAGCTTTTTGCTCTCACTGGGGTTACATACGTCTCTAACAGAGAGAATTATTGTAAGTATATTTGAAAATAGTAAAAAAGTATTGGAAAAATAGGTACAAAATTATGATCACCTATTATGTACGAACAGGAAGTTTTTTTTTATCCCACGTTTCGTATTAAACTTTTATTTTGGTATGATATGTATCTAAAATCAAAATAGTTTGAGTATTTCTAAGAAGTGGAAACCACGTACGAAATTGGTATGATGGTACATGAATAATTATGCCGCTACTCTCACCTCGTCTGGTATGCTACTTTGATATTGTCTTAACAATGTCGTAATATTTGCAGTTATACATGAAAAGATATTCATAGGATTCATGGTAGCTGCCCTCTTGCATATGTTGTGTCGGGCGCGAGTTGGGTGTATAGCAAGCGACACCGTAGAACCAGTGAGGACCAACAAGCTGGTGTGGATACTATTTTGCATAGCCATTGCCGCCACCATCGGGCTCATTGTATTCTTCTTGACACATCGATTACTATGTCGACCTTTAGGTAATAGTTCCATGTTTTTAATAATATTATCAGAACGTACGTGCATCAAATTATATTGCTGTGCTAAAATTTTCTTGAGCTCTAGTAACGATGTGGAGGTTCAAAAAGGGTTTAAATATAATATATTGTTTCAGCTTTCACGTGGTTCTCCGTGTGTGAATATGTTCTAGCAGTAACAAATATGGCGTTTCATGCCATTGTGGTGCGAGATCTTCCACTGCACCAAGTACAAGTCATTTACCCTACAGATCATAAGGCGAATTGATAATCATCACATAACGCATCTGCTCGAAGGTTTATCGCATTTGATATATGATTGGAACAAAAACAAACATATAAATTATGCACTACTTATTCTTTGGTAAATTGTCAACTTCCCGCCATATAGCGTATCTAGCGCAATATAAATCATTGTTATATTCTGAACTGGTGCGAGATAATTGTGATTTGATGTATTAGGTACAAAATCTCTTAGTACGTTTCTGTGCTAAAGGCAGATTAGGCAATGTGTTCGGTTGTTATTGGTAATCCACAGTAGAATAGAGCAGTAAAGGCAGCCCCAGCTGCGACGAGAAATAGATGTCATCTTACGAAAAAAGTTACTTAAAATCAATTTGATATCTGTATAATAATCCGATTTTGAACTTTTATTTGCAATGTAAGATCATTCTAAAATCCTATATTAATGTCGCTAGACTAGATAAATAGACGAGATTATTTGTAATGACCGTCGAAATGTGTACTGATCAAAACGCATCTATTTAACTAGCGGTTAAATCGATCTCAGACAGTGTAAATAATGTTTAGACAAGAAGGCTAAATGAATATATATCGTAATTGTAGAAAAAACCCAAAGCAGTTATAATAATATAAACAGTGCATGCTTTGATTTATTACTTAAATAAAACCAGTAAAAAACAAACTGTAAGTAATAAGAACTTTTAAATTCATTCCAAAATTTAATGGACCAAATTGTTAATATCACATAAGATCTTTGTTTTTATACGAAACATTTCCCACCAGTTAAAACAAAAATTGACATTTTAATAAGTATTATGGAAAGAAAAGCACACAATTTGACGATATATTGTAAAATTCAGTATTATCAGAAAATGATCTTAAATTTTTATAGACTATTTTATCCGTGTTTTTAGTTTACAGTTATGGTGTGTAAGATTTTTATTGTAGTTTTTATTAGTGATATAAATATTGCTAAAAAAAATTTAACT
>DVPD01000834.1:0-10266 GCA_018237605.1 Apyrrothrix (Melanopyge) sp. n. Burns01 | reverse complement strand
GTCTGTAAGGATAGGGATATTTGGCACTTCGTGCTCTCTGCCTACCCCGTAAGGGACCTGGCGTGAGGATATGTATGTACGTATGTATTTTATGTACTTTATCATTTCACTTTATCGACTTAATTGACTAGTCTATTGATTCAGTGGTTATTCAACTCAACTGCTGCGTCGGGGGTCGTGGATTCAATTCAAACCCTAAATAAATATTTGTGTGATGAGCAATAAGGCAGGCAGAAGGTAGATGCGGCAAGCCGAGGACAGGACGCGATGGCGATCTTTGGGGAGACCTGTGTCCAGCAGTAAATTGAGATAAGCTGGTGATGATGATGATGAGCAATCCTATCCGTGTCGGTGTCGGAGCGGAGTAAGAATATATTTCCCAACCCCGTGCCGGATACAGGTTGTCGTAAGAGGCGATTAAGCCCGGTGCTTGAAAATCGCGGTAGAGTGCGGTCTGGCTAGGCACAGCTAAATATCGTGGCCGTCTACGGGACGTACCGAGAAACTGTGCTCTGTGATCACCAACCCGCATGCCCAGCGTGGGTGTTATGGGCATAACCCTTCAGAGGAGGGCTATGCCCCGCAGTGGACTGCAATAGGGTAATGATGATAATGATGAGCACAAATACTTATTTGCGTTGGGTGTGAATAAATAATATAAGTATACGTGTATATGTATGTAGTTTATCAGGCGTCTGGTTACCTTAACATAAGCTCCCGAGATGCTTACTTTGGGATCAGATGGCTATGTGTTTAATTATCTCAGGATATCATGATGATAAACATGAATTCTGCCCCGTAAGTATTTACCGTATTAGCCAGTACCATTACATGAATGATTGATTAAGGCATATTGAAAAACATCGATTGTAAAGACTACAATCAGTTTGACTATATCAATAACTTTAAAATCGATAAAAGTAATTAACAGTCTCTTCCAAAGCTGAGCTGAAGTCTTTCTCTGCAATTAAGCAAAGTCTGGAATATTCCGCATCAATTTGTCTAAGTGCATTGCCGGAAATACTGGTTACCAGCAAAATCTATCGCAGTTTTAGCAAGTTATCTTGGTTAATATCAACAAAAAATTATATCACCAATTAAAATAAGTCTTAGTGCTCTTTTACATACTTGTTTAATTGCATTAGATTATCATTACATACAAATTGTCACGACATATTGGAAACGTTAAACGGTGTTAGAAACGCCAATCTCTACTCCTCAAAGAAAGTTCACCTTTTGAGTCTTTCATTAATCTGCAATGTAGCGCAGCTCTCTTCAACTTTCACAATTGTTTGAATTCTGGAACAATCGGCACCAAGCTATTTCAGGTTTAGTTTGTGAATATGTAGATTAATGACAAGCTCGAGTAACTATTCTTAGCAAACTGTTCTGATCACACAAATTACCCGTAATGTTGCAAGTTATTTCATAACTCATTCACACGCACCAGAGCAGTAGCTCCATTCATGTGATAATTATGCAAAGGCATTGATGATAGGACTGGCTTATAATGGTGATACTAAAGTAGATGTCATTTATAATGGTAGAGAATCTTTTACCGTCGCGTAAATTGAACAGAACAGAACAAAACATTGTTGATAATAACGGGGAAACGTGCGGAGCATTTGCATATCTATGTAACGATTACAACAGTATTGTCAAAATATGTTATAACTACAATGTATTTGGATATCTCCAGATAACCGTAACATTATCAACAATAAACAGTAAATGATCGATGAAACTCGAATAAGAAGAGAAAATAACAGAACGGATATCCCGAGGGCGCGATGTTCGAAATGCGTATTACAGAGCAATATTGTTGTGTTCCGATGGGAATTAATTGTGCTGTAATGTCGTTATCCGTACAAATGTCTTATAGCTGTAGCGGTTACGAGGAAACCGGGAATGGGCCTTTTGTATCGCTCCGCTTATCTGAATCCTTTGGAATGGAAATTGTTGGCATCGATTTGTATCGAGCAAAAGTTTCCTAGTGTTAGCAGGAGTACAAAGGTTGTGGGGATATTATGATATTATGATTTTACGATCACGAGTTGTTTTTTATGATAACGGACCAATGCGAACAGTGTTCGCTTGAAAGTTTATTAGACGTGAAGAGATAATAGGCTGTTTAGTCTGAAAATATTCACTGTTGATTATACTATAGACAAAGTTTGATTGCGGTGTTCTATAGGCGGAAGGTCGCTGAATCCAGAAGCCATAGGACTATCACAGCGACGCTAACTAGGGAAGATTTATATATATACCAGCGATGTATTGAACTCCGAATGCTAATATATTAACACAACCAGAAAAGGTAAAAATAATAAAAACAACGTAACGTCACTCCTGTAATCCCGGAAGAGGTAGACAGAGGAGTGTAGTATGACCCACGTTTCACCAGGTACGTTTACGTCCCAATATGGAATAGATAGTGAGTCCATACACCAGGCATAAATCTAGACTTCGGGCCATTAAACAAAATAAAAATATTAAGAAAAAAATACTTCCATGGAAAACACTTTCATCTGCAATTTCTCTATACTCCATATTTGCATTTTTGCTACATTTTTCTCTAAATTTCTTTACAGTATCATGCTACACTACATTTCGTACCTAACATTCAATATACTGAAGTGACACTCCGTTTTCCTCTCGTGGGAGAACTGTCGGCGTGACATCAAACGAGTTACGTGGTTATCTCACCAGATAGTTTCTCCAGAGATGTGTTAATAAACGCTATCCGTAGTTCCAATTATCCAATAATCAATTCCAAAATGCGTTTGAGTTCCAGGCAATAACAATTTCCTATTCCATATATGATGTGATGAATCAATTAAAAAAAGTCGTGATTGTTTCCAAACATCATTTACCATGTTTATCAATTTAGCATCTATTTATCTAATTTGTCTGAAAAGCAACATTTTTCTTAGTAAACCGATTTCTTTTATAAACATAATATATCAAGGAAGTAAGAAAATATTCTATTATAGAACACAATATGAAACAACGTGATTTCAATCAGGAATTTCATTTCAAACTATTCAAAACACATTACAAAATGGCCCAAAACATTAAAGGTATCATTAAAATGATGTACAGCAGAGCTTCAGGCGTATTATAATTTTTAATGACGTCATAATTTACGTTTTGCTGCCATTAAATAGTTGCCATTTGAATATTATCACTTGACATTTAAATGAAGGGATGCTATAAACTGTACAATAATAAAACGGAGTATTTTAAAAAGTTTTCTGTTTTACATGTTCCAAATACAAAATCATTTTTTTCATTACAAACATATAGTAAAAAAAAATTGAAATTTAGTAGGACTTTTTGAAAAATGCAAAGGTTACTAGCAACGCGGTTGTCATTCGGCTATTCTTACAGATGTCACTCTGAATTAATATTCGTTAAATTTAATTAAGTACGAAGATAGTACTAAAATTCCAAAGAGGTTGTAACTCAATGAGTAAATGTCATTGGTTCCTTCGAGCCGGTTAAATTTGATAAATAATGCAAACCATTTTATGCAAATTCAAATTTAATTAATACTTTGAAATGTAATGCCTTTAGCTGTATATTTAAACAGAATCGAATCAATTACAAGCACGTCGTCAATCAACTCACGACATAATACATACAAATATCAACATTTCCGACAAGTGTTTGTAACTCAAAAGTTAGCGGAAAAGAGGCCACGACAAACAAATCGGAAATGAAACAACCGCAACACAAATACTGGTTAATGCGGAAACAGTAGAAATAGACCATTGAAGTTACGTAATACGTAACATAGTGCCTGTAATCGCCGATGAGGTAGTCAGAGGAGCGTAGTACACTCCCACATTTCACCAATTACGTTTACGGCCCCATATGGAATAGGCGTTGAGTCTGTTGTGATACACCGGGCACTGATCCAGACTCAGAGCCAGTACTAGAAATTCTAACTTCAGAAAAATCCAATAGTAGTCGACCTGTAATTACAACCCAGGACCTCTCAGTTGTAGTTATTTTGCAAATATCTTAAAACGCACATTTAATATCTACTAGACACATTAAATTATTATCATCTTGGCAGCTTGTTTCATTCCTTTTCATACTAGGACAAGTATTGTATTTGCCGCAATAAAATGCATTGTTTTCTACGTGGGACACGATGGTGAGGCCCGCTTTTCACTATAAGCGAGTAGCGAGTATCTGGTCCAATTTCAGATAACATGCCAATAAATGGTACTTTCTTCTTTAATGAACTTGGGGTTCTTTAATGGTTTTGGGAAAGTAACACAGTTCATATACATCAAGGGAAACAATGTTACGGGACAATTCAATATTTTTTATTTTAAAACGAATCACAATTTACAAGTTTATTTGTCAGTCAATTTGTAAGTCAATTTATAATATCACTGCGCAACACAGAACTATCGCAGAAATATCTTACAATATTCTACTCTATTTCTAATTCTCCTTCGGCTTCTTCGAATTCACGAAGCGAGAAGAGAAGTATTCGTTTCCCGTAGACCTGTTTCTATACGACTTTCTAGTAAGGGGGTCGACGCCCGGAATAGCGCATGGCGATGTGCCAGAGCTGGAACTAATTCTATGCGTGTTAGTATTACGCAATGTTCTATGCGCGTAATTGTGGCATGCGGAAATTATTAAGATTGCTTATAGATTTATTGATTCACTGAAGCTTAAATCAGTAATTCCAATGAAGACAATAAACTCCCGTCGTGATAAAACCTCTAACTTGTGTAAGAGGTTGTTGGCTGATTTTATTCTTTATTGTCTATAGCAAGAAAATCCAAGGCATTTTATACTCTTATATCGGTTTATAATTTAATGTAATTATATGGCATCACTACTTTATTCCGTAATTGTTTCTTAATGACAAATTTATAAGAGCTGCGAAATTCTAATTGTAGTTCCTTTAATATTATTGCAATTCTACCTTTCCATGATGAGAAAATTATTAATGATTAATTTGAGAACATTCCCCACCTTTCAATTTCAAAAATTAAATTATTTGTTTATGACAGCGACAGTTTCACGGAAATGTTCAATTTGAGACTTACCAAGAAATGAGGTTGAAACAAAATATTTTATTAGAAATGAAATAATAATGATTATTTGATATCTGTACTTTATAACAGAACACAAAATATTAACGAAGTCAGAACAAACTGAATTGAAACTTCATTTGAAATTGAAGTAAAATATCACGCCTGTAATATCCGAAGAGGTAGGCAAAGGAGTGTAGTACACTTCCACGTTTCAGGAGTTACGTTTACGTCTTCACTATGGAATAGGGGTGAGTCTATAGCCATACAACGGGTACGCATCCAAACTACAAGTCACTACTAGAAATTGTAGTTAGAACAATCCAACAGTTCAATAGGGATTGGAACCCAGGACCTCTAAATCGACAGTAGCACTCGCAACCGCTCGACGAACGAAGCAGCGATGCTTTAACCAATTAAATGAAACCATTTTGATCTCGTTCCTCGCTGTATGAACAGAATCTCTTTGGCTTCCATGTATGGGAGAATACCTATTACAAAAAGTTATGCATTCATTCCTTCACCAAGCTCTTTTATTATTCCTTTAGTCAATGGTTTTTTTCATTCGCTATTTTATTCATTTTAGCCTCTTTCAGTGTACATTATGTTTCCTGACAGTTAGAATTAATTAATTAGAACTTATTCATCTAAATAAATGGTAGTACATTATTGTGCAGATGGAAAATATTTTGAATATTAGCGATGCATTTTTTTTTAATTTTCTAGCTAGTTAGAACGCGACGTCAACTGAAAATAGCCGGCAAGAATAAGGCTGGTCGTTTTCTTTATGATCTTTACTTTGTTTTTTCTTATTAATAACATATTATTACTCAAGAAATACAGATAATAAAACTGACTGCCCGCCTTGTTGGTGGAGTGGTTGGTACGACTGCTGATCAAGAGGCCCTGGACTTGAGCCCCGGGTTGGGTACTATTGCGTTTTTGTAACTTGAAATTCTTAATAGTAGCTTGGAATCGCCGGGTGTATGGCGATAGGCTCAACCTCAATTCCATGATGAGTCATATAACATAACAGTCGTCTGAGTACCTCTTCGAAGATATCCAGGCGAGGTGCTGTAATACACTAACAAAACATCCCCAATATATTAACTCACATGTGATTACTCTTTAATAAAATATGCTACACTTTATATTAAGGTTGCCTTTCGTTTGGGATTAGTGAGCTGTTCCAGTAATTATTATGATGATAATTATCATTATCATTAATCATTACACAAATAATGAAATGTTTTGTTATTCCTACAAGAAGCTACATTTGGGATACAAGAGCAGAAAAATCTCTCACAACTCATATACGTTTGATATGAATAAATTCTCTAGATATTTCAGACATACGTTCCCAGAAAAACACATTTTGTATATGTTTCAGTCATTTTTACTAATGTGCTATTTCCACGATTCATATCTCAGGTAGGCACTATAAATAAGATTGTATCTCTTCAGAGCCCCTAAAGGGGAAATTTAACGCAATCTTTCGTATTAAACATATTCTGGATTGTAGGGAAGTTTATCTACGCATTTTATTACCCCCCCTAGTTTCCATATCTACATTCTGAATTGTTTATAGCGTACTTCCTGCGATAATAATATTTGCCCTTGTGAAAGTCCTACGGGATATATTTTTGATGTTCTCACAAATAGCGTCATTAGTAGAAATCAGTGCATCATCTTACCTTGATTAAATATAATTAAAACTAATTTTTAATAACAATATATTATTTTGTTTAGTGGTTCGTATTTAGTATTGTGTCTATTTATATTTCTCTATGTACGAGTAATAGGTGTAAAAATATCTCGTTGCTCTTGGTGGTTTTGGGTTGAAACTTAGCGTAAAGTTAAGCAACATCATGTGTAGGAGTTTTACGAGGATTTTGAAATCTCTTCTTTTATTTCAAATCTTACCGTTCCTTACAAAAAAAGAATTGACGGCATGGCTTTGAACGAATTAAGTTATATATCGGCTAAGTCACGTATATTTTTTGAAGATATCCCGAGTAGTTTTGAATCTATCCAAAGTTCTTCTTCACGGCCTCCTTTCGATCGTAGTCAGGTTTCGGCAGATAATATAGATATAAATTAAGTAATGTGCTCTGTTACTTTTCGTAAATAAAAAAGGTAAGAATAGCAAAATTAATCAAGCAGTAAATGAATCCACTCTTTTACAAGAATAAAGTTTCGATTGCTGCCGCCCCTAAAGGGGGAGATAGAACTAATATTTCCGGTGTATGTCCGCCCTCATTTGCACGTTTGACTAATGCTCTTTGTACTTATATAAATGTATAAATTTATCTATATACTGCATTAGCCTAGAAACTGTCTATTTCGTAAAAGACCAGACGTGATGATGTACTAATAAAAATTTTTAAAATATAAATGAATCAAAACTAAAACATGAGCGACAAGGCGATGTCGTATCTAATTTGACAAATGGGACATTCTGTGGAACTATAAAGCAGAAAAAACTGACAGGCTGACAGAATACATAAACAAGCTGGGGTTTTACATAATGGATTAACTTTAGGACACTCGAATATGATAAGGGTGATTGGGGTCTGGTTTTTGAGTATTTTAGACGTAAAATACGCGCGCTGGATATTTATATGACAATAATTTTTGATGTTTTTAATTTAGTAGGAGAAGCACATCAAGTCTATAAGGGTGCAGATATTTGGCACTCGATGTTCTCTGCACTCCTCGTAGGGGACCTGGCGTAGCGATGTAACACAGATGATAATAATAATAAACGCTTTTTTTAAATAGACTGTCCATCAGTTTAATCCTAGTATTCACTAAAATCCTTTTCTAAAGTAAAATTTGAAGCTGATTCCAACACCAGGTTTGAATCGTTAAAGATGTGAGTTACTGTCCATCGTGTTGAAAGTTTTCAAAAAGCTTAGAAAACTTCCTCCAAGTATCTACTGTTATCTGAAGGCGAATAATTAACATGCCCTCATATATACATAAGTGTTAAGTCACATTGATAAAAAAAAACAATACCATAGATTAAATATAATCACGTGATGACAGCTGTGTTATTGAGCATGTGTCAGGAACAAAAATACATCATCTTAATTATCTGCAGATTACGTAAACAATTACTACCTTCAGTTTATCCCTTAATAATGTACAGTAATAAATATAAGGTACACTTGTGTACAATTGGGCTATAGAAAATAAACGAGAAAATCCGATCTGAAATTACACTTGACGATATGACTGTACAGCAAGCTGTGAGGAAGTTTTCTTTTTCATCATTGTTGATGATGTTTAAGAAACAGATTTAACAAAGAAGGCTTTTTATTCTCTCGTTCTAATGGATTCTATAAAAGAGAGAGCGATAATTCTCATCAATATGATTTTGACGATCGGTAAATATTATGAAGTAAAGATTTCGACTTTGAAATAACGTAACGTAATATCACGCCTGTAATCCCCAAAGAGGTAGGCAGAGGAGTGAAAACTCCCACAGTTTTCCAGTTACTTTCACGTCTCATTATGGAATAGGTGATGAGTCTATTGCAAGAGTAGTTTAGCTGAAACAGCTAGTAACTAGTTTAAATAGCTTGCTTTTTACGAGTAATGGTAGATAAAGACGGAACTCCTTGTAATGTAAGTAAGCAATACAATTATAATAGCAGACGAAGCGTGTTGTGTACAGTCGCAATAACGTGCACACTCAACGTCAGCAAACACAATATACATGGGAAGTGGGTTATAAATAATCCCGTAATATACTTTATACATGACTGAACCGTCAGGGTAATAAAATAATCGAAGACACCAACAAGGTTATAAAACGAACAGATGAACTGCCAACGTTCGTAGTTCGGGAGACGCAGTAATCGAATTTCGCTTTCCCTGTAGGACCCTGAAGTAAATCTGGGGTTAGATTTAGGTTATCGCTGGCTCAGGTAAATTATTCTCTAGTTCACGTTACATTTTAAGGTAATACAATTCAACTGGTGATGAAATCTGTATTTATGAGCTTAGTGAAAGGTCTCGCCGGCTAAAACGAGTTGTTGTAATGTTATTGTGACCAAGTTTTCTTTACCCCTTACTAACAAATCATTTACAAGTACGTCAATAATTCTTTGTTTTATACGATAATTGAATTCCTTGAAACAATTTAATCATTTTGTTACAAATAATTTAACAATCATCTGTTTGTTACCTGTCTGTTTACGTATCTAGAAAAATCTTGAAAAGGGCGGAAATAGTGTTTCAGGCAACGGACCCCGCCGACCCTCTGCAGCGCTGGTGTGCGAAAGCCGTGAAGCGCCATTTTAATCTAAATTAAATCTATCTTAAATTTTAACGGCATTATGTTCTTTGCATATCTATACTCAACTGATAAATTCATCTTGTTTTGTAAATAATAAATCAATAATCGGCGCTGGCATCTTATCCGGCGACGCGACTCCCCTACTGCCTTTGCGCCTCCGTGCTCCGTTCACTTCCCGTACAGGGGTGACGCGACACTGTTTAGGTAACATTTTTAAAGCACATAGTTTCTAATAAACTATATTACATAATTCAATGACCTAAGCCTGTACGCTTTGAGAGCAGTCCCACGTCCAACAGTGGATCGATTAAAGTGTTGTTGATGATATAAATAAATACGCAACTTCAAATAGGACTGAAGTTGCAAGAAGGTCTTGGCCGGTTGCATTTAAAGGTGAGGTACGAGTAACAGTCTGTTTTGTCCATCAAAGAGTCCGCAAGAGTTTATTTTGTTAAAGAGATGTAATTACAACACTATGCATTAGTTACTCTTTGGTAGATCGAAACACCATTAAAATAATTAAATAATGTACCGACTTATCTCACGTTTGTTTCTTCTAAATAGTTTCGGCTCTCTCCGACGTTTTTCCACATAGGCTCTTGTAAATCGCAGAGAGGTCGCCGCGGAGCCTGATTTTATAATACAATACACGAATTATTAAAATTTTGCCTGTAGAGATAGCAGCATCCTTGTGTTTCATCTCAGATTTTACTTTTGTCAAGTTGATTGCGCGTGATGCGTTTATTTTAATTGAATTATTGCTATATCATTTTTATCATTTATCGCTTATCATTTAAATGAATTCAATCATTGCTTATCATTTAAATGAATTATTGCTATATCATTTCACTGTTGGAGACGAGTCTTGGCTCCGAATAATAAAGATTAAGACGTAGTCTGCCC
>DVPD01000833.1:0-10269 GCA_018237605.1 Apyrrothrix (Melanopyge) sp. n. Burns01 | reverse complement strand
GTTACCAATTGTTGTTAGCGCTTCTGTGTCATAGTTCCCGTGCAGCTAGATAATCACATTTTTTACGTTAGTATTTTTAATAAATTACAAAATGTAAGGAAAAATAAAGTAAGTAATGTATAAAATATAAGGAATTTTCTTCGGATCGATCTTTTTACTCCTTGTTTATTCAGGGTTTCCTAGTTCTTATGATTCCTAATTCAATCAAAATAAGCGTGCATGCACAGAACGACGACATCAATTTCTACTTACTATTTATCATTACATTCATACACAAAAGTTTTAGGTTATCGGCAAACACCTTTATTTGTTGTGGAAAATTTATCAAATTAATCTATTTAATCTTTAAATGACACATAGATACACTTGATGGTCGAAACTTCGGGCATCACATAAATGCAAGTTTAGTTCCGTATAATGTGAACACGAATTAGGACGTAGCGCGCGTGCAGGCGCGGCCTCCCGCCCACAACACTACCACACACTCATTTAAGGGTATTTAAGCGAGAAGCGTTAATTAATAATTTCCAATTAATCCCATTTTTACGGCAGCGCTGGAAAAACGGCGTAATTACGATTCCGATATGCAGCGACCACCCAAACACTGCGCCGATTCCTATGTTAATGTTTGCTTTTTATTCGCTGATATTTACTGGTATTACCACAATACAGTACATTACCATAACTTACTTCTCATTTCATTTCACACATCAGCCCTCATTAAACTTAAAGAATGAGTTCCCTTTGCTAAATAGTCAAAAAAAGAGAATCCTAATTCTAAGCAATCCTGGGGAGACTCGTGGAAGTACGTACGTGTGGCCTTCTGCTTCACACAGCTACCAAAGAACCAAAATAAAATATCCTACGACCTGACCACACCCCATTCAACCCAATTTGCTGTATGCGCCAACTATAAAATTTCGCAAACCTTCAATCGGAAAAAGTCAGCGACATAAATGCAGATACCAAAATATCCCAGGTAACTACTATGGCAAATATAAAAATTTTGCAATGAACTTTCTGTATTAAATAATCAAATTTTTTCGTTTTTCGCTTCGCCGTTTAACGTGAGACACATAATGTAGTAGAATTAGATATAGGTAGGTAGTGTATTAAGTCAGTCCACTTTTAAAATTTTCGTGTCAACTGTGATATTAGAACTAGGATATTACAATTTAAAAACCGGTACCCACATAGGGAATTAACATAAATATTTTTCGCTACGTCTACCGCCAAAAACAGACACGCGTATGTTTTCGTAAATTTCATCAATTGTCTGTGAAATAACAATTTGATGTTAAATCATTTTAAAATTATAGCGTTACTTATTGTCCATAGCCAATAACGACATATAACTTAGCTTAGAAATTAATATGTTGGTCGCGGTTACCGAAGTATTTCGTTATGTGAATAGTAACTGCCACTGTGGAGGGACCACTGGGAAGGTGGGCCAGGAGCAAATTAAAGGGGCAAAGGAAACAGGAAGGCCAAGGCCTTTGGCCTTTATCGCTGTCTACTTCATTTTGTCCCGCATTAAAACAAATTTATTGGTTTATGATGGATACGCTAATATATAGGTATACGGAATATATATACGGAAAATACGCTACATCTATTATTACAATAACTTCCTCGTTTAAGTAAAAATTAATATTGAATTAGTTCCTGGGAAATTCACCAAACATATTTTTAGTATTTAGGTACGTTTGTTTCCTAATGATATTAATATTACAATCTTGAATATATTCACCGTCAGGAAGTGTTACAATGAATATAGCAATGGGACCTTAATCTGCTGACACGAAGAAGTTTATGTCAGAAATGTCGAGCAAGCTTGTTCTGGTCTCTGGAGACCAAAAGGCTTAGGCAATTATTTCACCCAGAGGCTTAGCCTTTTAATTCAGCGGGGTAATGCTGCCAGTGTTTTAGGAACCAAGCTTTTTTTCTATAATATTTTTTATGTATATATATATATATATATATATTTATTTAGTTTATAAGAAGTGTAAATATTGCCAAATAATTGTATCGTGCTGATTAATAAATTATTATTATCCACTAATAAAAATATATCATAAATGATAAAAAAAATATAGCTGTCGGGACAACTTGTGGAAAGTAAAGTGAACAAGAATTTCAACAGTATATTTTTAAAACTATTTAACAGTGCTATGAGGAGTAATTTAAATTAACGTAAAAAATAGAGATACAACGACGAATTTTTAGTTTATATTAAATATACTTTCACTCAGAACTTTCGTACATACTTTTGAAAATAATGCTATTTAAACATTTAATAGCTCAAAATAAAAATTGTTTGTAATCTTTTCTACGAGGTCACACTGTATGAAAGCGTTCCAAACAACGTACAACAATTTAAAGAGCAGTTTCGAGTTCATAATGTTCACGGAGCTGAGTATCGACATTTACCTAAGTAAGTAAAATTAATAAACTAAACTTCAATCTTACAAAACAATCATTAAGACAAATCTTTATTATTTTTATTAATCAAAGTTTGGCCATCGAATAAAATAAATTAAGTGCAATTCCAGTTTTGCCTTTATTTGCATTAAAATAAAAAATAAAAACAAAGTTTTCTCACGAATCGAATTCCCACAATGAGATGTAATATCGGAGCGGCAGCAGCGCAAGGAGGCAATAAAACGATTACGAAACGAACCAGAAGCACGTGCTTGTCACTACGTCCCACTCTTACGCATAACGCCATCTCTGTTTAGTGTTGTAATGCCACAGAGTAGTAAAATGTAGAATGTTTATTAAAATTGTTAAAAAAGTGTTAAAGCACATATTTCTAAAAGTGAAGAATTAAACTTTACACATAATATTCGAATTTGTTTACGTCAAAAAATACCACCAAATATTATTGTGCACTAACTTTTTTTAATTCTCTTAAGTCACCATCCAGAGGCATGTATTTTTTATATTTCTAATATTTTAATTTAACTTTTACTCATTAGTAAGATTAATAAGAAGACTGTATGAAATAAGTACTTTTACTTTGTAAATTAAAGACTTGAGTCCAACGATACAATAAAGTACATTTGGCTGTAATGCATTCTCTAGCAATACGTTACACTGTGCAACGTATCAAGTGACCTTCACCGCGCCGTCGCATTCCGCCCACCGCATTCCATGCGTAAGTTTGTCTCGCTCGCACCTACAACCCGTCGCGTACTAGCGCTCCGATACAACTCCTAGCGACCGCTGCGCGCCTAGTATCACGCGCGCTGAAGAAAAGGGTTTATCCGACGCCGAACGACACCAATGCCCCTAGGATTTTCCGACCAAGAAACTAGTTTTCCGCGAAAACTTGGCATATAACCAATAAAAGCTGTTAAATAACAGACGAAACACTAGTAGACCTAGTAGTAGATCGTAAACGTCGCTAATAAGATAGCTCGACTTTTTCTCTATTGGTCATTCCAAGTAGTTTTATTTATTTTTCTTGTTGTCGTCGTTTTATTATTTTCACGGCAAGAAATCTAGGCCAGATAAATAGCGTCCCTATCCTAGAATAGCTCTACACGTCGCGTTGCGTGGTCGGCGTAGTGAGGCGTATCGTAAATAGAATGACGCTATCGGCCGCCTCGCGAACCGGTATTTAGCGCCAACGGTAATAACACGACGGCGGCGGCCGCTTTTACTCGGAATTATTATCTATAATTCGATATTATGGTCCGCGGAACTTGTTAAAAAGGTTTTATTAACACAAACCGCGGTTTCAATTCATCGTGTGTTTTCGGTAAGACTGATATTTTGTTTGTGGAGCAGGGCACCTCCTACAGTGGTATGAAAGTTGATGCTCTTAATTCGTTTTTAAAAATGTGTTAATAACACCGAGCACGCACTTTCTAATCCCCAAAATGTATATGAAATATTAATCTTCATCAATTATGCCAATATGGAAACGAAAAGTATTCCATGGGTAAACTTTATTAGCACTTTCAGTTTATTACTCCCGTGCAAGCCCTTATAAAATAAGTAATAAATAAACATAAATATTAGTATTAACAATAAACGTTTCTTATAATTTTGGACCTTTTTTAATTAACTCCTGTAAATTTGTAATATAAAAAAAAACTACCCCTATTCAAATTTTGAACACTAGGGCTTTCAACTTATAACTTATCTATAATTGCAATTACAAGTCGAATTAATGTCAACATGCGTTCTGTAATGGCAAAGCAAACAATATTTTAATGCAAATATCATCTATGGGGAGGTAAGATAGCGGACCCTTGTTAGATCTCCCCTTGAAATTTTGAATGCGAAAGAATTTCGACTGTAATGCATCCACGTACGGCACACAATCCTATGCGATGTGAATGAGTTACATTTATTTAAACGAAAATTTTGGCCATGCATTTACAAAATTGAAAAGTTTACGGCTGGGAAAATGTCAGCACTACAAGTGGAAATTCAGCAGCGCGGCTGTAAAATGGGGACTACTATCATTTTTATTCTGATTCACCTACAATTTCGTCTCGTAACAGTCTCCTATCAATGTCTGATTGACGACAGAATATGATAAACAGGAAGGACCTTAATTATGAAAGACCTTCGCAATGAGGTTTCATCTCATTTCATTTTGGGGATAAGTACAAACGTAAAAAACGTAACATCACGCCTGTAAACTTCTAAAAGGTCGGCAGAGAAGTGTAGCACATTTCCACGTTTTACCGATTATGTTTATGGCCCCCTATGGAATAGGGTGTGAGCCTATAGCCATAATTCAGGGACAAATTTGGGATAATAACAGATGATAATAATATCGCGGACACACTCAGACACGGCTGTCCTGCCCCAAACTAATCAGAACCTGTACCTGCTACAAAGGTTAAAACACATTCCTGATTTTTCCTAAACTTCAATATAATGTATTGTGTATCAATTTACCTCTTTTGCCTTAATATGACTGACTGAAAAACTAAACCAGTTATCACACAAGATGAACATTTCGCGTTCGGTACGGCGGGAACACTAATTTCGGATCAAATATAATAGAAACAATTAGTTTTCCTCGTCATTATGCCATCATGCATAATGGTCTGCGAATTTCTGGACCGTACATAGCCATTATCATTAAAGTAACACTTCCACGATCAACTGCGACATTTACTTTATGAACGTATTTACTGTATACTATTCAAATAAGTAATAACTTTATTGACAGAAAAAACCTCAACTGTTTGACTAAAAAAACCTCTATAGAACATTGGGTCAAACTAGTAGAGACTTAGTAAGCTCGACTTAGAAAGCGCGCGAGTCGTATCAACCGGAACATGTTCACGTTTTACATACGATATACACTAGCGCTTCGTCATTATCATCATGGTGAGTAGCCATCTAAGTCCACAGCTGGACATAGCCTTCATCTAACGAGCGCCACCGCGCCCTGGCCTATCTAGATGGTCCAATTTTATAATTAACACAATGAAGCCAATAAAAAAGAAAAGAACAGTGAAGTGAAACAGTGTCCGGATGAAATGAACTGAAATCGAGTGTTCAAGAAAGTCATATGCAAAAAAGTAACGTAAAAGTTAATTGAAATTAAAATGTAATAAATTTACTGGACTTCCAAAAATAACTTACAGCTACGTGGTAGGCAGAGATTGCAAAGTGCTCTAAATTTCAGCCTCCCCCGCCGGGGTCAAAAGATTCGAATCCTGGCATGCACTTGTATACTAAGTGTTAAGCGGTTTAAAAACTAAACATCGTGTCAGGTAACACTAAAGAACAAAATCGTGAGAAACCTTACCACCTTAAACATTCCGTAACGTTCTCGAACATGTATGGAGTCTTCCAAACTCCAATACTCGCATACTTAAGCACAGACTCTTAAATAATTAAACATTCAACAAAACCCGAACCAAGTACAACTACGAGTAACATCAACGGGTACGTAATTACTATCCGTCCGGACGTAATTTCAGCACCCACTTAGATACTATTATCCCATCAGTAACAAAATCCCTTATAGCAAAATGAATTGAGATATCCCCATTTATAGGATTTATTTTTAAAGAATTTCTTACTCGACATAGTTAATGTATTAATATTGTGTAATACTAACTGCAGCCTGCGCTTGCATAATGCCATCACACTCGACATATTTACGTTTGGGGTTATTTACAATGAAACAAGGTTAAAAAGCACATAAAAAGAAAGGATGTTACAACTAAGATAGCATCAACGCATTTCTCTGCGGGACCCCCACGGCAGCACCGTCAGTGTGCATGGTGCTATTGAGAGCCGGGATCGGAGGCCACTGGGGGCGCAGCGCCTGACGCCGGCGCGGCTGGCGGGGGAGAATTTTGTCTTGTAGCCGCCACCGCTCGCTACCCATAGGGCTGGCAAGGATTCAACAGTATATTTTACTATTAATTTAATCATTCTGGACCGACTATTTTACTTATTGATACATACATACATAGCCAAATATATCTATCCTTACAGCCCTGCCGTTCTTCTTCCACATTCATCACTCTCTTCACACACGCACGCCGGTTACAGAGACTTCTAACTCCCCCATTAGTTAGAATTTGATTTATTTGGTATGATTTATTTATTTGGTATGATTTATTTATCCAGATAGGTGAGTCTTGGCCTCCCACGGCACTTTCGTCCATCGACATTCCCATTGTTTATTTGTTTCGTCATTCTTCCATCAGCCATTCTCTCAACATGTCCGAACCATTGGACATTTTGAGAGAATGGCTTATTTATTTTCAACGCAATCGAGATCATAAACAAAACTTCCAATACGAAAACAGTTTTTCATGTAGCTATTTTTAAATTTCTATATAATTATGCGATAATAATATTACAAATCATAATAATCGCAAGAGCCGAGCCGACGCGAAAGCTAGTGAATACCACCACAGTGAGTCGTCATAATAATAAATTGGACAGGCGTTAGGCAGCCCTGCGGGAAGCGCGCCAAATGTTCGTGGCGCGACGTGATTAGAAGTACTCCCCGGCTCTGCTACTCTCAACGTTATGCCGCCTTGGTATCCCTGCTCACTATCGACCACGTCAAATATTGGTCGCCACTTTTTTTTGTTTTTAGTCCCCCTCCCCCTTCGCCATAAGTTATTATCGTCGTCATAGTGTCTAAGTTCAAAGGAGATTTCAACTTCTAAGAGCTGAAAATTCTGTTCATATACTAGCGTTTCAAGGTCATTATTTCGAGTTTAACAAATTGTCTTGCCTGTGTATCAAAAATATTTTATTTACTTTCTAAATGCGTAGCCTTGACAAGGAATAATGTATCTAAATACTAGTTAGTATTTAAAAAATAAGTAATTATTAACACTTGATTTAACGAAAATCATAATATTTATTTATACATATGTCGTGCTGATGTTAACCTTGACGGTATTATGTAAAATAATAATTTAAATCAAATATATATATATATATATATATAATGTTCTATATATATATGTAGGTATAGGGAAATAAATGTGTATAGCACAAGACAAATAGATAAAAGCTATATTTTTTTGCTGAAATTAACATATTATATTCCAGAATTAATTTTGACTGAAGTAAGGAATACAGTTTATGAATTCTATTATATTGGTACATGCGTATATTGCATACTCCTCTGAGTGGCACACCGAACAACTTCCGATGAACACGTATAATAAAATTTGAACTTAAGAAATAAAATACGCAAATCAAATGATGTTTGCACTGCGAGGGAATGGGCACGCAGCCGTACAAACAAAGCCGGTAACGTTCAAGAGTCAAAGTTAATTGCACAATAAACCACAAGTCCCAGACTGGTTTATGGCGAGGTGATTATATATGTAGATTCGCGGCAACATTGATGACCGCTTCTAGGAATTAATTAGCTCGGTATAGAGCGGCTCCACTCCGACCGCAACATTTAATGCCACGCCATTCTTCCTCGTCTTCCTCGGCTCACTTTGTATAACATATACCGCACTGCAACTGCTATTATACCTAATGACCACTGTAGCCATCGCACCACTCCCGACTCAGTGATTGTTTATAGTTAATACACACACACGAGGTAAAGAAGCAAACAACAAGACAACAGAGGTACAGCTTCTTGGTTTAAGCCATTTCTCCCAGGAAATAATTTTTCGAATAATAGATATAGAGTAATGATATATAAATGAACTTGTACAATTGCGGATTTGTGTGTGTTTAAAATTGGGGCCATATTAATAACGTTAATGATGATCGTACGTCCAAATCACATCAGGTTCACTCGCTCCGTGGAAGAATCACAGCTAGACGAAGAGTGGCATTGTTTCACTTCTCAGTTGGATTGTGGCTCATTCATTGCTTGCGGATATAGATATGAAATTGGGATAATATGGTGCAAAATTTATTAAACTGAACGAATAACTACCACGAATGTATAATGTTAAAGACATTTATTTTATGATGTATTAACTTATAATCTACTATCTTAATTTTCAGTGATTACTTGTGATGACATTATCCAGTTTTTGAATATACTTTACTTAGATATAAGAAGGTGTATTTAGTAACATTTGTTACATAATAAACTACGTTTCAATTTAAATATTTTTTATTAGTCCACGTTAGTGTCCGGTATGAGTTAAGAGAATGTTCCAATCTAGAGTTTCGAAATAAGATATGCCGCCGAATATAGCAAAAATTAATAAAAGCGAGATCGGCACGGCCCATTTTAATGCTGGCTGGATTTTAATATGATACCAAAAATCGATAATGTATCGGCCACCACACCCCGCATCCCACGGGACCCTCTCCACACTTGAACACTGCAATAAACACATAATTATGGGGAAGCACCACCATATTGGATCTTACCGAGACGAGAATAAAGCTAACTTTCAAGTACTAGGACAGCACGAACGAGAGGAGCACACAGCGCAACGTAATTAAAACGAGGCGCATGTTCAACTATTCTACACGCTATAACTGTATTTACAGCGAGAGTCATAAGACTTATATTCGATTGACGGTATAAATAAAACATGAAGTAGGCAATAAAGGGGCAGTAAGTGGTCGAAAACATCAGGGGCTAGAATGACAAAAGTATAAATTGTTTAGATTTGTACGGAGAACATGAACGTCCAGATATAAATTGACAACTAGACAAACCCGATAGTTGATAGACGTGCAACGCACAATAATCGTCACGTGGCGTATCGTTGATTTTGAAGAACTTTATAAGCTCTTAGCTTGGAACTTTTTATATTCCAAAATATTTCCAACTATTCAATCGTAACAAAGTTAATATATAACAATCAAATATAATATAACAATCAAATAATAAAATATTATTTTTATGCACTTACCTATACAGGTGCACCCAGACACTTTGCCATAAGGCGAATAATTTAAGTTCATTTAAAATGACATGTTTGTTTAATGCGATCGGCAATGAAAGTACATACGTCAAACAGACTTACAGTAGTTATAAACTCTTGGTTGTTGGACGTAATAATTCTACATACATATTAATTTTGATACATCACTGCACACGGTAATTCCAATTAAAAAATTGACGTGGATTTTAATTTAAAGCGTTGTTTTTGTACAAAAATATGCACATTGCATTTGCATATTCAAAATAAACAAAAAAATTGCACATGCGTGGCATGCGTATATTAGAGAAAATTACGAATGCATGACGGCGAAGTGCATATTTTATCAATAGGTTGGTTAGGCATTTTATTTGTTTCACGCTGCATAATACGCACATACATATGTACATTGTACATACATATACATACATAAATATAAAACATAATTGCAAATTCCGATAAGACATCAATAACAGATGTTTCTATATGACATGAAGGGCTGCCAGCGTTTGGGCGCGATGTCGCTTGATGGAAAGCGCAAATTCGTCCTAAGATGAATTAGACATGGCTAGGAAAAGCCTATTATTGACCCTTGGTTTGAAGAATCCTAGGTTACATGCAAATGTAAGGGATGAACCAGTAGTAACTGCTCGTGGATTTAGGTTCCCTTCACACGCAAATGGACACATCCAATGCTGCATAGAAGCAAACACAGATGAAACCGTACTTTTTATATAGTTGAGTTGACATAATGGTATCGATACATTGTTGGAAATGAAAGAATACGCAAAAATTAACTTTGGTTATGTCAACCTTTTGGTTCGCAAGTAGGATGCCGACTAAGTCGTGTAAAACCAAGCGTTACTTTTAGCAGATATTCTGAAAATATGTATACATATATATATTATTTGTTGAT
>DVPD01000832.1:0-10270 GCA_018237605.1 Apyrrothrix (Melanopyge) sp. n. Burns01 | reverse complement strand
ATGAGATAAAAATGTTCCTGGCTATCATGGTGAAAGTCCTGATGAAACACCCTACACCTCAGGCAGGCCATTGTTTAACAACAATAGGTTAAAGAGTTGATGATGATAATTTTCATTGTATAAATAATTTGCTGTTATCCATAACCAAATTAAAATAAATAAGGTAAAATGATATAAACTGGAAGCCTATGGTAAATGTATCCACACACCTGGTACTCGCTGTCCTGCCAGTACAGGCCATCTCCGTCCACGAAGCTGTTCCTAGTGTACAGAGGTCGCCTCATAGACACGTCAAGGGAGGGTAGAACAATAAAAGTCATAACTGGTTTTCCACTTCATACTCACTGTATGTCTTTATTTATTATATTTTTTTGTATTTTTTTATAAATTTATTTTACTTTAAAACTTTCGTTTAAATCAAACTTTATATTAATATTAAATATATAATATCTGGGATGTATTTACACGGTATGTACAGGCTCGTTATGTACACTCACTGTATACGTATGTACAACGACAGTATATACCCGACCCGCCGCGCTACGGCCGCCCGACGCGGACCAGTACACACACACACAAAACACACGCTGCACTCGGTGGCACCGAAACTTCATACGTTATTCAATAATTTAAGTAAATTTTAGTAAATGCATTTTTAACAGAGAAAAATAAGGTTTCACGCGAACTTGGGAAGACAACCAATTCGTGGCGTTGCAAATGAACAGTCGTTTAGGGCACCGTAAAAGTTTTAACGTCGCCGTAAAACGCTCGGCGGCCTTCGAGAAAACAATCATTGTGCTATTGTCCAGTAACTGGGCAGGGCGGCGGGAGCTGCCACGGACGTCACCACGTTCTGAATAATCAACCGCTCGGCGAGAGCTCCTCGACGCAACATTAAACGGTTCTACGGTCCTCCTTACCGGTAGCCGTGCACCCGCCGCGCCCCCACCACCTCGGACACCCCGCTGCGGGTAGTCCGACAAATGCAAAATTTCACTGCCACCAAATGAACCTCCCGCTTAACACTAACTCGTACAGTTACAACAGGTGCACTCGTTCTCATAACATTATACATAATATACAGCGTTTTTTTATCTGTACCGGGAGCGCGACAGCGACTGCGCGCCGCCGCGGGACCCGCTGCATATCTACACTGAAGGCAGCCCGAGGCAGGACGACTTCGCTAACAGTACATGTAACGTTGTATCTCGCATGTCTTATTGTGGGTCGCATGGTACCACCACATACCACAATATCGCATGATCGTTACGAATATCAGGCACGTGGCTACTCGGTACACATTCTAGACGATTCTACGCTACCCATGAAGCAGTACGACTCGAAAAGGTACTCAATACCGCACCCCTTTTCGTTGATGTTGCGACATTTTGAATATCGATTAAATTAACTATTGTACTAATAGCGATCGGCGCTGTATTTGTAGTGGAAGCGATTAAATAAGTCATTAAGTTTTCCTAGATGTCAAAAGCAGTATTGAAGTGAACCTCGTCGGAATTAGCAACATTAGTGAAGTCCGCGGAGCGCTTGCGATGTCAGGCTAACCACTAGTTTTGCTAATTCGATAGACAGCTCAAACGTCGATAAATGTAATATTAATCACATCAGCAACTGTTCCATTTTTTATTTAAATATCGCTAATTACTTTTTGTTTATCGTTTAAGTTATATTTTCTCCTTATTCTAATTTTAGTTTCGACATGCACATGTGTACATGTCGGAATACATTTTTTACTTTGAAATTGAGCATCAAAGTCCGTACGCAATGCGATAGTTGCATGAGCTATGGTTATGCAGCTAGTGGCTGTGCATTGTGCAACCCGCCGCGGCCGCACACTGTGACCGGGCCGCGTGCAGCTCCACATGGCTCACTTTACTCGTTACAATCAAGTGCCGCTGCGCGCAGCCGGTGCGATACATAAGTAATATTTCACGGCCCCGCGCCCCGGCGGCTCGGAGGCGCGTCGAGCTCGCGTCGGCAGCAGGCGTGTCGCAGCGCGCGCCGGGAGCGCCGTGTCACGTCACGTCCAATGCCTTTTTTGCATTACATCACAAAATAAAATCCGCTTGCGAGGAGTGCGCTTCTCCTCCCGGTCTAGTGTTCCCGGCTTCGACGCTACGTGCCTCGCTACTACGTAATCTGGCGAGGTGCCCGGTTGACTTCTGCGAGTTATACATTAACGATATCTATACACGGAAGTCGACAGTCGATAACAGTTTTAAATGCTAATTAGTCGTGTTACCAAAATCTTACACATCTAAGTTTAAATCCAATAACCACAACATATAACATTATAACAGCTTACGTCATCGTCGACACTTTTGAAATTAAAAACTACAGAAGATACAACACTGTACCCAACCATGCCGAGGCGGTGCTCTCGTATTATATCTTGGAACTTATAAAAACAGTGTATTTTAGAATATCTACATATCTTTGAACTTGCCAATACTATCGACTACGATTGTGTACTGGCCACCGGCTGCCGCCGCCCGCCGCCAGCCGCGCGCTGCCGCGGGGCGGGGGCGGGGGCGGGCGGCGGCAGCTGGGGATCCTTGTGAGCTTACGACACCGAAGAGCCTTTACATGGCGGAGCCGCTTCGGGAGACACCGCCGGCATCTTGATATCGCCGATCAATAATAATATTATGGTTAACTTAAATCTTCAATAGTTCAGTTGATCTGACTCATCAGAAAATATAAACGATTTGAACGGAACAATTGTATGTTTAATAAAACCATTCAGGTTTCCTTGAATACGGAACACACACTGAAGATGTAGGAAATGTGTATCGAAGCGCGGAGCGAGCAGTCTCCTATGGATCATATCAAGTTCGGCGTTTAGCGTTGACTCCAAGTTGTACCTAATAACAGTAACCCGATTTACACATTCTGTTATATTAAATACATTCATTGCAATTAACACAACCTGATACTAAATCTATTTCATTGCAAACAAACAAATACATTCAGTTTTCGGTGACAATACGAATTACAATATTGAAATTACAAATAGTGACAAGTTGAATGTATAATGTTTCCCGGATAAATGGAGGTCCGCGGCCCGGGAACACGTGCTGAACAGACTGACCCTCGCAACACATATACAGCACGGGCGACTAGCAGGCGACGGCTTGACTGGCGTTTCGCTCACAGTACATATTATGTGTTAATTTCTCTTTACGTGGCGTTTAGTCACATTATATGCAACACGCAGAAATCAACTTAGCACTAGCAAGTGATGCGCTCCCGCTGCCGCCTAGCCGCATCGCTATCGCGCTACTGCGTCATCACAGCGAGCTGCCTAGTTAACTTCTGCGAGACCTGCGCGACCCGGCGCGCCCTCTGCCGGCCGTCGCATCCACTACAGGCAGGTGGACTGGATTATAATATGGGGCAATTAAGTACAAATAAACTACCATTTTGTATCGAACGAAGCAGTATTGCAGTTATGATTGTAGGACGTTCGATTTGTGCATTAATGAATGGTCACACTAGTTTTGTGACCGCAGTAAAAAAATGATAGTCGTTCCGTTTACTTTTGTAGCTGCGTCGCACCGCACCACGCTGCCAACGTGTCCACTGAGTACGCACTACAACCGGTCAGTGTGAGATGTACAACACACGAGCGGCAACATACTTATATATATGTAACGTGAACTGTTCACTCAGCAGTCATTGGATCCTCGTATACCTAGTGAGCGATACTGACTTCAAAGGTCAACACTAAGACGCCGGGTGAGCCGCTGGCTCGGCCGCTACCTCGGCTCACTCACTTGTATAACACGTAGTTTAATATGGGGGAACACTCTACAACGCGCCCCAGCGGGCAACACACATGCCCCACACCCTGTCGCTGAGACAGAACGAGAGAGACGACGGGTTAGGACGTGCCCACAATGACGACAGTAATGACACCTTCAACTTGACTGATGTAAACATGTTATTTTTGCATTCCAATTTTAAATTATAATGAAATATTTGAATACAAGCTTGAGACACGTTGCGGTGAGTGCTATACAAATTTGTCAACATAATGACATCGGTTTTTTTATCAAAATTACAATTGGAAATATGAAAATAGTGATAGATAACCATTATAGGTTTCACGTGTTAGTCATTACAAAACGCCCCATCTAGAGTTTTAAAATAATACATGTTATACTCAATTTTGTAGACTTTCTTACCAACTAAAAGTGTCATTTGATTACCGAAATACCCCTTCTTGTGTTCATACTTTAATACATCAGTAAAAACTACAAAACGTAGGATCTATTGATTAACAAAAAAAGTGGGGCGTATTGTAGAGTTTTACCCTATCAATAAAAACAGCTCATTCGGTACGATTGCAACTCCCTGTAGGGCCCACTGCTGGGCTCGGAGCCGCCCCCCACTACTGGTCGTCGCTACACAGACGTGTCCACGGCCCACTAGCACACTTAATGTAATACAAATGTACCTCTTAACGAACTGTTTGCTAATGTTGCCTTGTTAGTTGCGCATTGGACGGATTCATTATTGCATTTGTTATGAACGACTCTAAGCGGTCGACGCGCGCAGCAGCCTCCCGCGTGTCCGCTATACAACTATATATACAACTATATACCATATTCAATAAAAACATTGTTTAACTGCAATAAATATGTTATTTCAATCGACTGAATACTTTTAAATCATGGCAAAAATATCGGAAATATCATCAAAATTCGAGGACATTGATAGAAAATGTTGCCATAACAATTCGTGTAGGACAAACTATATACAATATTCAGTTCATTACTACTCAGCGATCTTAATGTATTTCTTAAAGGTTGATATATATATAAATATAAATAAAACTAAAAAGGTTTAAAATAACCATCTACAATCGAACACATACAAAACAGGGGCTGAGTTAGGATTCAATACATTCTGAACACTTTATACAGTACATTATGCATATCTTCAACAATTGTGCGCTGAATACGTCAATCATTCGTAGCAAATATTGTCAACGCTGGGCGGTGCGGTGCGGCATAGCCCAACATTCCATACAATTACTTTCTGCACGAGGCCAGTGCCAAGCGAGGTGCTCTCGCCGCCACTGGCGCAGCACTCCACGTACACTTACATACAGTACGTTCTACATATTTCAACTTGATGATCATCGCTACAACTAATGAGTAACTCCATACTGCTCCGTTCGTCACTCGCCGGCTCGTCTGCCGCCGCGTGTGCCGCGCGGGGGGACCGCAGGCCACCTGATCAGCACATTACTTGGAACGTTCGAGGGGCACGTCACGGGCGACACGCAACTTACTTCACTGCATGCCGCAACAAGAACTTACTCGCATACTACATCTATGTACAGCTTTGAATGTTTTACAATGAATAAAAAAATACTACAAAATCCATTAATGTACCGTAAACTGTACTTGTCAACTCGAAGCAAGCGTCGGCGCACCAATCTCAAGCCACGCGGCGACCACGGGGCCTTACACATGAGTACAGTTCATTGCGAGAGTCATTCACAAAATCAAAATTTTCGGTACGAACGAATCCTTGACCTCCCAGCTACACTGAGGCTTTAGTAAATATATTTGAATAGATTTTAGTGATTCACTTGTCCAAATTTCGTACTACAGTGTGATTGACTGATAACTGAGACGACTGTGAATAAGCCACAATAAATGATTACTTTCCTTCCTGGTCCATCACAGGGGTAATTTACACCCCCTTCGCCTCCCTTGCCACTGATGGAATTGCTAATTATTATTGTGCAATGTAAGCATATTACAATACACATTACATGGCTTTCTTGTAAAATAATACACAGAATTATTCAACAATTTTTCCAGTATACCAGTAAATTAACAAAAAAAAAAATTAACTTCACCACAATATTTCATAGAAATAATTTTGCTCGTGGTTACTGCTAGTATCAAGCTAAACTCTATCAAAAATGCACTCCACCCTCGGTGGCCGCGTCTGGCAACTGCACACAGCAACAATCGCAGTGTCCTCGTGCTGCCCAACAGCAACTACCGACTGTAGCAATAATCTAATATGACCAGTATGAGCAGTGCCATATAGGCTGTGCGCGTGGGCCCGCAGCTACTCGTGGGTGGCCGCGTCGTTAGGACGCTCTAAGGCTCGAATACAAGACTGCGCGGCTCCACCCCGTAGCAACCGAGGCGCGCTGACCGCACACGTAATCGCAATGTCTGCATCAGCTTGTGTCGCGAAACTCACTATCAGTCTATTAGTTACTGCTGGTGGCTCGTGGGCCACATGCTACCAGTACGTCCGTGCCCTATACATGTACTGGGTAACGCTGTTCTTTCGCTCCAGTGTACCGGTGTCGCAGAGGGGACCGAATGACCCATACTCGTGTGCAAGGTCCTCGTTATGTATACATATGTACATGGACACATACAAATGATACTAAAAGTGTTTCGCCAACTCGACGTGCCGGTGCACCGACACACTCAATAAGCGACGCCCGAAACTCTCCGCCGCGGCTCCCACCTGCGCACTAACGATTTCCTATTTTTTGGTTTTACATAATAATAGTCAGCTTCCGAACTACGCTATGCCACGTGAATCTGCTCTACATACATAACTCTGGCACGTAACCAACACAGTTAAACACTCTTTATAACTTAACATACAATATAAGACTCGCCCGACCGTTTACAGCGTCACGCTTAACATTTTTATACAAAACCTCCATATATATTTCGCACCACACGTCTCCTAGAGAAGCCGGTTACTGAAAATATTATTTTTTTCAATTATGCACATAATTAGTCGTCACAGAGTCCTCGCGGGCGGCGCGGGCGGTGCGGGCGGCGCGGCGTATCATCGCTGCGGCGGCGGCGCGGCGTGGCGCCGCTTCTTGTGGCGCTCGGCGCGCGCGCGCGCGGGCGGCGAGCCGTGGTAGCGGCGCTGCTTGGAGCTGAAGGAGCGCGGCCGGCCCTTGCCCTCGCCGCCGTAGCGCTGCTGCATCACGCCTGTCGACAACGGCGCGGGGTGATCTACTTCAAATTACAATATTATCCATTCGCGTTCGAATTGTTCGAATACACGTGCTCGATTGGTAAGCTCATTGCACACGCTCGCGGCAGTACTTCGTCGCTTATTACTATAGTACAAAAGTAGGAGCGCAGGGTAACAATGTACCAATAGTATTGAAACCGCTGAGCTGGTCGTCGTCATGTGAGTCTCGACTGACAATAGCACGGACTGATAATACAGTTATGTACCGGAGGGGATGTTGTTGAAGTCGGAGTTGCTGGTGATGTGATGGATGATGAGCGACTGGTGCGCGGACACGCGGCGCGGCGTCGGCGACGAGCACTGCAGCGCCGACAGCGGCGGCGGCGACGTGTTGCCGCGCGCCGCGCCGCCCGCGCCGCTCGCCGCGCCGCCCGCCGTGCCGCCCGCCGCGCCGCCCTCGCCCACCGCCGCGCCCGCGCCCGACCCGCTGTCGGACCACTCCTGGGAAATAAATATTTCACACTGTGATGTCAATTGAGCGCAATACATTTCAATGACTCTAGTTAAAGTAAAAAAAAGATTTAGAACATTTTTTAAATCCCATGATTTTATGCGATATGTTCAAGGAGGGCCATGACAGCCTTCGTCAAGATTGTAATCGGGAAAGCTATTGCCCGGGGCCACTACACAACGCGTTATAATAATATGTTTCGAGGCAGGTGGGCAAGTGTCGAATACGAAATGCATTCTGAAGTGTAGGAAAGACATCGAAGGACATCTTTGTTCTAATTCAAATTTCATGAATTCTACAAGGTAAAGTTGGCGCGGGGGACGAGGTGCGCGCGACGGACCGGCTCGCTGTCGGAGGGCTCGGGGCTGGGCTCGGGGCTGGCGCGGCGCAGCGGGAAGAAGTAGGGCTGGAAGGTGTCGCGCACCCAGCGGCGGTACTGCAGCACGTGGTCGGTGACGCGCACGACGCGGCCCAGCGCGCTGTGCCGCGCCACCAGCGCGCTGTGCACGCCCACCGCCTGCTGCAGGATTATGTACCCGTAGTCGAACGCCTGCAAACATACACTTCGTAACTGCACGTGCGGCCAGCGGGCGGCCAGCGGGCGGCCAGCGGGCGGCCTACGTGTGACGATAATTTTTTTTTCAAAACAAAAAAAAAACTCATTCAATCTGATTGTCCATGGGTAACAATGACGGGTGCATTCGTCTACGTGGTAGAAAAACCGAAGCACATTTATCAAACGCGCGGAATAAAACGGTTAATTAGCGGCGAACCCGTCTATATTTTTAGACGGTCGGCTACACAAAGGTAGTAAGCCACGAAACTTAACATTCGTTCAAACCGCAGTAACACTCATGGAAATTTTGCCACTAGCGACCAGCCGAACAAGTGTCGACCGCACCTGGCGTCGCTTAACTTTACAGGCAGCTGGCAACCGCAGCAGGTCTGCGAGCGGCTCTACATAAGAAACTGGTGCGTATCAGGACACCAGGTGCCTCAGGTGTAGGCACCGAGCACCGAGTGCCAAAATCTTTATCCACACAGCTAACATGCTTCTTTTACGTTCCTCACGCCCTTCGGAAAGTTCGAAGCGCCCCATCAGCCGATACCTGACCTATTGAGTGACGACTAAGTTAAGAAGTAGTCAAAAGTAACGCCGACGGGTGCGGCAGCCACCCACCTGCTTGACTTGCAGCGCGCCGTAGCTGGAGCGGCCGATGTCGTTGCCGGCCGTGAGCGGGTCCTCGATGCACAGCAGCGACGGGCGGTGGCCGTCGTTCATCTCCTGCACGCCAAATATGACAGTATAGCACACGAGGGCCGCGGGCGCGGCAGCCTCCTACTAGAGCAATAGGAACGCATTCCCGGGCCACGACGCGCAGCAGCGTAGGCAATGCGAAACGCTGCGCTCTGCGATCCCCGACCTGCATGCCCAGCTTGTGGGTTATGGGCAAAATTATCTTTGGGGAAGCTTACGTCCAGCAGTGGACTCATTGTAAGACAGGCTGATTATGGGATCGAGGCAGGTGGATTGTGAACTCAATAGGACTTATTGGACAGCATTGTAATTGAAGCAACAATGAAATCATCGTGAGGTATACAGTTCTTACACGTAGAGTCTGTTTTGAAGGCGAGTAAGAAGACTACATTAAGCGAACTCGAAAACGGAAAAACCAACGAACCTTCTGAATGTCGTCCTTGGAGACGTACGAGCCGCCGTTCTTGACTCTAATGGCGGTTTTGACGTAATTGAACTTCCTGCCGTACAGCTCGAAGAACTCGATTAGCAACACGCCCAGGTTGTGCTGCTGGCGGAGGCGCTCGGGGCGCGGGTGCAGCTGCAAGAAGCTGATGCACATGAGGATCAGCGAGTAGGAGGAGATGCCGCCCGTGAACACTTCGTTCAGGTCCCGCTGCAGGAGGAACTGCTTCAGCACCATCACTAGCCGCGAGAGAACCGGGTACTTGTCCTGTAAAATGTTTAAAGTATTACGATTCACGACAGCCGACTCAATTATATTTCATTCAAGCGTTGTTGTCATGGTCATTAAGCCTTTTAATTGACAAGGCTCAAGGCCGCAGTCTGCCTCGCTGGCCAATTGCGAGCCGGCAGTACCACAAGCAGCATTTGAGTAATACCAACGGTTTCCATAACTAACAAGGGCTCACTTGTCAGGCTGTAGTAGGGACATACAATTTGTAAAGTACTACAATAAATCGCGCGAGGACGAGCGCCGGGCGCACAGTGGCCGACCCATCGATCGAAGCCGCCGAGATAAATAGAGCCGAGTGCGGCGCGCGGGCAGCTCGCTCACTGTGTAACCTAACCTAACCTAACATGACACGTGATAACCTGTGTACGTGTCCATATACATTATACACTTATGTAGATAATTGTACACCCACAAACAGAACAAATACTTGTGCTCATCACACGAATACTGTTTTGGGCGTGAACCGACCGCACCACCCGCTGGACCCGCTGGCAGACCCATACGTCGCTGAGCATACAGACACGTGCACTGACCTTGAAGTGCTTGATGAGCTCGGCGCTCTTCACGCCGCTGCTCATGTTGAACGAGATGTCCACCTGCAACACAACACATCTATTATTATATCACCACGCCAAGGTCCTTGCGGGGTAGGCAAAGAGCACCGCCGAATGTCTCGATATTCACAGATCTGTCGTGCTCCTTCCATATATTTACCACAATACCATTATATATACGAGGTCTGTTTAAAAAAATACATGGACTGTATAAA
>DVPD01000831.1:0-10274 GCA_018237605.1 Apyrrothrix (Melanopyge) sp. n. Burns01 | reverse complement strand
TGTAATTGTAATCCCTAGTATCTCTAGGGATCTGGGTCGTTTCCGACCCGATTTATCATTACTAATACATACATTTTTATACACATGGAGTATCTTCTTAGCGTTTCGGTCTTTGTAGCTTTATACTTGTCTCAAAAACTCTTGTGAATGACTAAAAAATATCAACAGGTAATATGATAGCGACATAGCTAATGTTCTGTTGACGTCGTCCACAGGCAAGGTGGTGTGCGGCGCGTGCGGCGGCAAGTGCAGCGGCGAGGTGCTGCGCGTGTCCGACAAGTACTTCCACACGGCGTGCTTCACGTGCCGCGCCTGCGCCGCGTCGCTGGCGCGCGGCGGCTTCTTCTGCAAGGACGGACACTACTACTGCCCGCAGGTCGGCCCGCGCTCGCCTTATCACGCTTTCACATTACAGCACTAGTTGACTCTTGATAGCTAGTAAAAGTAATGTGTTGCAAAGTTTTTATTATTATAACATCACGCCAGGTCTCTTACGGGGTCGGCATAGAGCACCGATTGCCAAATATGTCTAGCTTTACAGACCTGGTGTATTCCTTCAACATTTATCACTCTTCTGAAATTTCTGACTCCCCTAGCAGTTAGTATCTGACCTACATATGTGTTCAAGTTAGGTGAGTCTTGGTCTCCTTCGGTACCTATATCCATCAACATCGCATTGTATCTTTTGTTGCGTTGGTACAAAGTATTGTTAACATTAATTAACTTTGGTTTGTAATTTTGTCGCGCAGGACTACCAAAGGGCATTTGGCACGCGATGCGCGGCGTGCAACCAGTACGTGGAAGGCGAGGTGGTCTCCGCGCTCGGCAACACTTACCATCAGAAGTGCTTCACTTGTGCCCGGTGCAAGTTAGTGTTCGGGTCATTCTAAACTTGAGTTTAAATTCGACTTCTAAATTTGAATGAAGAACACAGCCAGTTTACAACATCTGACAGCTTCGATACCGATTCTTTTTTATGTTAAACTTAACCAGGAACCCACTGGCGTGAGAACTAATTACATCCTTAAGCGTTAGTGACCAGCCTCAGATCGGAAGGAACATTATTTTTCCGTCAGTTACACCTCTAAGACTGTCTACTTACGTATTTCTATTTGTTGTACTCAAAACGAAATAGTTAAGGGGTTGTTTAATCACTTTTCAGACGCGCGTTCCCGTCCGGCGAGAAGGTGACGTACACGGGCGCGGAGGTGGTGTGCGCGGCGTGCACGGCCGCGCCGCAGCGGCACACCGCGCGCGCCGCCCGCTCGCCTGCCGCCTCGCCCTCCTCGCCTGCCTCGCCCGCCTCGCCCGCCTCGCCGGGCTCGCCAGCCTCACCCGGCTCGCCAACTTCAGACCACAGGGACCAAGTAGACAGGCGGCAACCTGACCCCAATGGTGAGGAGCGTCTGATAGACAAATATTATTGCATACTCTGAACCACTGGAATCAATTAACTGACTACTCCCAAGGCGACCATAAAACCATAGCAGCTGATAGCCGTAACATATAGCGAGTAATAGTTTTAAAGATACGCACCGTGGGATCTTTAAATCATGATGTTATATAATTTTTAATTCTTATAAATACGATATTTTTCCAGTAGTATAGAACAGTCTATGTTTTACGTTATTGTACATATAGTTCTATTCAACAGGAATTATGTTTCAGAGAAAAAATATTTTCATTCACCCATATCGATTTGACTGTTTTTTGAACGGTTTGGCTGTTCTTTGTGCCGATTACTTACAACCCACACATGTTTCAATAATGAAAACTATTGTCTATTCGTAACATGATAGTACTGTTTCATATTCTCGATTGCGTGTTTGTTCAATTTGCACGGCGTGACGTCATCGGACTGGGGCCACACTGTAGTGCCAGCCAAGTGATAGTAGGATAACATTGAGCTCATAGCCCAGCATAGCATGGCAATAGTGCGGGCGGAGTTGATGCCAGGACTGTGTTGTGTAAACATCGCGTTTAGTTGATGATGAATGTATGTTTGTAATTGGATTTGCGTTCTTAATGTGCTGTTTGTTTGCGATGTAGCGCTTGATTTGTGGAAGCTGTTCCAGTACGTAGGGGTAATTTCGCGGTTTTGAAACAGATAAAGGTGAAACAAAACACGTTTCCATTTCCATCGTTTGCTTTTATTGTGTTACTTTGTGGCCAATTGTCTGTGAGGAACAATTTGATAGGTAATTTAGTAAATGTTTTAGATGGATATGTTGTCTGAGGGTACAAAGACAACATTGGATACGATCCTCGTAGGGGTGGATCCGTTCGTTTAATTACGGAAAAAGTGGGGATAAAAACGAAAAACAATGCATTTTTCTTTTACTTGTGTTCCTTGACTTTTCAATGCAGTGGGCGCGATAAGGGTTAAGTTTTAGGGCTCGGTAATATCAACGTACGATAGAAGTATCGATGTACAAAAATAGCATCGACTTACATTAGTGGTAAAGGTAACATCACGCCCCTAATCCCCGAAGAGGTAAGCAGAGGAGTGTAGTACACTCCCACGTTTCGCGAGTCACATTTACATCCCGCCGTGGAATAGGGGGTGAGTCTATTGCCGTACATCGGGCACTACATTAGTAGTAAGGTAGTAGTGTAATGATAGATATATAGCTTCACGACAGGTGTCTGACGGGGTAGGCAGAGAGGACGGAGTGCCAAATATCTATCCTTACAGACCTGCCGAGCTTCTTTTATATTCATAACTCTCTTCACGATAAGATTAATAAAAAGGTTAATAATAGTCGGTGCGTGCGGGCAGAGTGCGCGGGCTGCGGGCAGGCGCTGTGCGAGGGGCAGGCGCTGGTGGCGCTGGAGCGGCAGTGGCACACGTGGTGCTTCGCGTGCGGCGAGTGCGGCGCCGTGCTGCAGGGCGAGTACATGGGCCGCGCCGGCGTGCCGTACTGCGAGCGCGACTACCAGCGCCTGTACGGCGTGCGCTGCGCCTACTGCCAGCGCTACATCTCCGGGAAGGTGCTGCAGGTACCTGCCGCCTGCGCTTTCCGGACACCCGTATTACGACTTGCACCACGTACATCCTGTTTTCCATCAGGTGAAATTGTACCCAAACACACGACACGAGCCTATTATTGCGTAATAAAAATATTAAGGGTTGCTTTTCACCACTGTTTTTAATCCCGAGAGTTTTATGCTGAAGTATCTTGCAGGGTACAAAATTGTGCGGGATTCCGCTGATTTGCGTCATATCACTGTACTGGATTCCAGTCCATAATCGGTCTACTATTAATATAATCGTTCGTGCTCAGTTTTTAAATATTTTTGCACATTGAACAGGATTTGGTTCTTAAAACCGGATTTCTTGTTATTTGTACAATATAAAAACTGCAGCAATCAATTAACTTAGTATACTTTGTATTTTACTTTAATTCGAGGCATCAGCTCTACTAACCATAACGTAAAGCGATTTTGGCAAGTTTTACATGTAAACAACAATAGCCGTTTGTTCCACATATAATTTGTTTGCCGTGCCTTCACGCTCCACGAGTATCATAAGACAAGTTTCGTAGTCAAGGGCATACACTGTACATTTCGTAATTCACCCACGGTCAAATAAACACCGCTTTGGTACTTCCCAGTACGGCAACGATGTCTATTCAGTGCGAACTCACACATATAAGACTGTATATGCTACTTTATGAGTCACGTTGTTGATACTGAGCGGATTCGTAACAAAGGCGTGTATTTGGAAACTGCATCACTATAAATGGAGCAGCAGCTGGACAGTACTGAGCGGATGATGTAGTGTTCAGAGGCTACGGCCGTACACGCGTGGAGTTTGAACCGACCTACGTACCAGTACGAGGAACGTTATTTGGTTTTGGACAGTGACCGGAGAACTAATTTAGTTGTCACCATAAAACTGCTATGTATTTCCGTTCCATAGACTGCTCGTAAGTATTCACTAACAAGCCAAGTTAAAACTATGTACTATGATACGCAGTATGCAGTCTCGCATTGGGTTCTCTGCAAATCATGAACGATAAAGTCGTAGGATCCTTATATGTAAAAATTGTCCCGTAAGTATTTAATCTCTTAGCTAAGATTTTTCACGTCTCATTGTCAGTGTGTCTACGTCATACACGTGAAACAAGCACTGAGCGATGCATGAGGCGATAGAAATTGAGGCGACGTTCGGTATTCCTTCCTATTTTTTGTTTCTAACAAGTATATTTAACCGTTGAGATCATAAAGTATTCATAGCGATGGAAGTGGGATTATAATATTATTCTAATACTGTCAATGGCGAATAAGTCAAGGGCACGGCATAAACACGTCATAATTGTGATGTGTCCCGCGTGACTGCGCGCAGGCGGGCGAGAACCACCACTTCCACCCGACGTGCGCGCGTTGCAGCAAGTGCGGCGACCCGTTCGGCGACGGAGAGGAGATGTTCCTGCAGGGCGCCGCCATCTGGCACCCGCGCTGCGGGCCCGCGCCGCACGACCCGCGCGACCCGCTCGCGCTCGACCGCGCCTCCTCCGAGCTGCAGGTACGCGCACGCAGGCACACGTACACACATCCACGCAAACATACACACGCACACATACACACGCGAACATGCACACGCGCACACAAGCAGACAAGCGCTACTCGTTCATCTTACAATCCGCAGGTGAACTGTATCGCCTGTTCGCGACACTATACCTAATACATACTTCAGTTGTGTTGCATTTTTATTTATTTTGTAGTTAATTCAAAGTAGCATTCTTTATGTTCAGTAATTTTACAGTATACCCTACGTCTGTATCCTGTCGCACCCACACTGCATTTTAGCGCATGTCTATGTGTCAGTAACGTATTCCTGGATTATTATTTCATTTGCTACTTTTTTTTCAGTATTACCGATCCATTTGTTCTCAATATCGTTCCCTGAAGTGGTCGCTTTTTATTTTGATTCAATTCCATTTTATACTAAGAATTTTTTTTACGAGGTTTTGAAACTTATAGTAAGCTGGTTAGTGCTAGACTTTCATAAAAAGCAACCACTGGTTTGCACTCCAATAAATAGTATTAGAATAGAAAAACGAGAGCTGTGTCTTTCGCACTTGAGCTGCGGCGTATAGTGCGAGAGCGATGGCTAGCGTTTGTGGTATTGTGCGAGCGAGACGGCGGTATGTGACGCGGCGTTTGTCGACAGTTCTCGCTGCGCTCTCGCACGCCCAGCGTCAACGGCTCCTACTGCAGCCCCTACAGTAGCTTGACCCGAAAGGTCCGTCCTTTTTTATTTTGCCTCTTTATTTACGTTTTTTTTGTCTCCGAACGAAACACGATCGATTTCAACAAGATATCAAATGACCAATCGAAGTTCTTAGAAAAACGTATAGCATATTACATAATGATTCTACAGCGTATTATATTCCATTACAGCTATGTTCAAGGTGTCGCGGTGAACCCGACACCTGACCTGCCGTCGTTTATATTTGGCATTACGTACCTACCTATGTGTTGCCGCTCTTAAGTTTGTTTTATAATTCGTTTGCAAAAATATATTCCATTTCCGTTCATGTTTCGTTCGTAACTACTACCTTTCTTTTAATTTTTTATTTTATATCGACCGTGCCTTCGAATGATTGCGAATGTTTTGTGAATATTATGAATACAATTCGCAACAGTGAAATATCCAAATTACGACTTCCGGTCAAATTTTTCACGGGTTACATAAGATTGATCGCGATCTTTCGGGGGCACATTTCCTTACATTTTAGTTGACACATTTACAAGCTGATTTTCAGTTTCTGGCACCGCGCTCGATATTCGACCTTATCGTTTAATCTATACATGTCGTATTCCCCTGTACCCGTGATCATTGCACCCGCCAAGCATGTGGATGTGTTGACTAATTCTATCGAGAGTATTATACCTAGAATGTTCCATGTCCAATGAATACTTTATTTTACTTTAGCTTTTCCTGTTTGATCGAGACCCTTTTTTTGGCTTGCTGATTACTTTTATGTTGCCTACAACATTCCTTTTATGACACGAACCGTTTTGGAATTTTCCATAATTCGTATAGTTCCACAATAAGAACTTTGACTGCATCGTTGTTCTAGTAATTGCAAGCACGATCGCTGAGCAAGAGATCTTGGGTTTGATTCCCAGCTCAAGCGATATACTACTGAGTTGTTCTAACTTAAAACTCCCAGTAGGGGCGCGGAGGCTGGATTTTTCCCATTGTTTGTCAGTAGATTGTCATTTGAGGGAGAGAATTCGGGAAATAGAGAAAAGTGGGAATACTACCGCTTCGGAGAAATACAGGTGTGATGTTATAAATACACTTTAAGTATTGAAAAGTAATGCGTTGTATACACATTGGATAGTTCTCTGTCGGGTGTTATATTTCAGTTCCCCAAATTGCTGACGAGTGCTTGGTGGCAATGAACTTGTCGCAGTGTAGAATTGATTCAAATGTATTATTGAACGGGGCCGCCATAAATTCGTTTGTGGCCGAACGTTCCACGCCACGCCCCTATACTGAGAGCGTTTCAATTTGCCTATTGATTATGTTGGTTAGTGTCCAAATCAGGTATAATATTTTCAGTAGATTCAGTTCAGTTCGTTATTGAAATGTTGTTTTGTGCTCTTTGCCTACCCCATAAAGGGTCAGGCATAGTGGTGTTATAATAGTAGTGTTTTGTGTGTCAATAAATGCGACATACTCTTTCCAGTGTATGTACCAGTTTATTATGCAGATCGTAACGTTTGCTGTCTATATACACGTGGTCACTATTGCGCTCCACATGGTTTTAACATTCAATATAATCATTTATTTATCCATGTTCAATTTTTGGAAAGTTAATAATTTTCACATGTAAGTAAAGACGTGTAACGGTGGGAGTATTTTAAATAAGTGATCGTAAGTAGAGCAACTGGTAGTAGGTTTAGTCAGTATAAAGAATTTAATTAACACATACATATGACAATAACTGGTCATATGTTTCGTGTATTGTGTTATTGTATTAAGACATTTTACCGCCCCTTTAAGCTGTGGACCGGTTGTTCAGCCGCCGAGAGCGACAACAGATTTTACAGAGACGTAGCTTTTCCTATAAATTGTACAGAATCTATAACTAAAGGTAGTCAAGCGTACACTAAATAGGCACAAATATTTATTTAGTTATAAGATTACTAGTCATCAGCAGGCCAATTTAAAAATGCTCGATATAAAATTTGTTTCTTTGTAAATTAGACGACGAATGTATGCGATGATAAATTTATTTAGCAAACAATTAAAAAGTGTTTAGACGTAAGTAATAAATCATAGTAATTAATAGGGATGGGTAGAGTCGAGTACTCGTTTAAAACTCAGTATTCGGTTACTGGACATAAGTGGGGATCGGCCCGCCCCTAGTAATGACGTACAGCATGGTATATAACATGGAATAAATAATATAATAATTGTATATGCACGGGCGTGCGGGTTGGTTGCAGTACGGGCAGTACGGCACGTACGGGTCGCGCGCCGTGTCGCCGGGGCTGGCGCTGCGCGAGTACCGCGAGGCGCGCGACGCCGCTTGCTCGCCGCACCGCATCACCACCTACTCGTACCTGGCGGGCGAGGGCGCGTCGCTGCGCCGCTGCGTGCAGCCCGCCGACCGCCCGCCCACCTCGCCGCACTTCCACCGCCCGCCCTGTCAGTCCGCGCGCTACA
Source organism: Apyrrothrix (Melanopyge) sp. n. Burns01 (assembly GCA_018237605.1). Classification (NCBI taxonomy): domain Eukaryota; kingdom Metazoa; phylum Arthropoda; class Insecta; order Lepidoptera; family Hesperiidae; genus Apyrrothrix; species Apyrrothrix (Melanopyge) sp. n. Burns01. Next base: position 2,587 of record DVPD01000831.1, on the reverse strand, counting down.
CACTCGCTCCTTTACACCATCGGCCTGTCTCATTACACTGCTAGACATGGGCTTGGACACATGGGATTGGGAACACGGAGCATAGCTCTGCGCAGCTTTCCGTCGGCGGTTACGAAATTTGATCTGCGCCTAACTAGGGTGCACTGTAGATGTTTATCAGGTGGCCAGAATATGAAATATTAAAAACCAGAAAACTTCAAACGTCAGGCATTACGTAATAAACATTAAAACGTAACGTCACTTTTATGACTTTCAAATTCATTTATTTTTCTTTCATTCGATTTGAAAACTTGAATACTTGGTATGGTGGTACGGCGCGGTTTGCCCAGGAGCGCCTACATGATCTGGGGATCTACGGACAACACGTTGGCCGTGCGAAAAGCTGTGCTTTGCGTTCTTCATCCCGCATGCCTAACGTGGGGATTATGAGCAAACACCACTGAGGGAGAAGGGGGGGGGGGAGACTAGTGAACTTAGAGAGGCTGATGATGTGATGTGAGGAACATATTTAGAAATTAGATTGTCCCTGTCGAAGTGTACAGAGTGAGGTGAGTGTGTAACGAGGTCGGCGCGCGCCACGTTGCAGCGTCGGCGAGCACGCGCGCCAGCTCGCGCGCAGGCAGTAAGGCGTCGTCGCGGCCCGGCATGCGCGCGCTCGTCGACTCTATCCGCAGCGAGACGCCACGCCCCAAGTCGCCGCACATGAACAACGAGGAGCCCATCGAGCTCTCCACATACCCCTCCGCCTACAAGCCGCCGCCCGGCACCAAGCCCAAGATCGAGCGCGACGACTTCCCCGCGCCGCCCTACCCCTACACTGACCCTGGTACCACCAAACACTCGACCCACAGAACTTTCTGTGACGCAATCTTTTTAACTATTATAAAGCCTATTTAAATTTTAAAAATCTGTTTTAAGCGTTTAACTTATAAAGACTTAATATTTTCGATTTGTAATGAACTACGAACGTGAATGATCAGTATCAGATCCCAACTGTATTATTTCAACTTCGTAATAAAAATATCATGCTTCCACGCTGGTCCCATTTGACGAAATTCAACTTCAAGTTCAGACAACTTTAAGAAGTATTTCTTGTAGTTGTCAGTTATTAGTAACAGATGACGTCATTGCGACAATCCCTGTACTGCGCATCCGAGATAGAACATTCCTTTCGTAATGATTGACGGTGGCACGTTCTCGGGCGCAGAGCGGCGGCGGCGCTGGTCGGACACGTACAAGGGCGTGCAGGACAGCGACGACGAGCACGACGGCGCCGTCAACGGCGCGCTCAACGGCGGCGAGCGCGACAAGCTGCGCCGCGAGGAGCGCGAGCTGGCCAAGATCGACACCGGCATCGCGCAGGTAGCGCCCTCCGCAGCCTCGCGCGCTTTGACATTTTATTGTCAAGAATAAATTGTAACACTCGTAAAAAAATTTGAATACTTTAACATAATTTTAACCACAAAACTTTCGATATTGATAATAGGTAACAAACGGGGCTCCAGGTCTATTTCGTGCATATTAATCCTGTTTTGTAATGATTTCAGGTATTCCTAAAAGAAGTAAAGGAACGTGAAAAATTGCAACAATGGAAGAGACAGAACCTCGACCCCAGGAACGCGAGTAGGTGCGTATTCATTTTTGTTCAGTTTGCTACTGTCGGTAATGTATATAAATTACTTTATAATTCTTCCTCAGTTTTATAAATAAACGATCTAGCGTTATTCAAAATTCAATGCTGCAATAAAATGTAATTGGTAATTTTTAAATTATCAAATGTATTCAAATCTGGAATGCGACGGTTCGTGGCCGCGTATGATTAATAATGAAGCGAGAGTGGCGAGCGGTGCACTGTACGGAACGGGCGCTGTCGCAGGACGCCGTCGGCGGCGCGCGAGGCCATGCCGCGCCTGCGCTACAGCTCGCCGCTGGGCGCGTCGCCGTCGCGCAGCCTCGACACGCCGCGCGCGCGCGACTCCGCCGCCGACCGCGCCTCGCACTCGCACATCCCCACCTACAACGGTACTGCGCACACGCACACATGTACACCCTGCGCGACCCGCCCCGCGCACTCCGCCCCGCTCGTGTCGCCGCTCGACACGCACGTGCTGATTGCCGTATGCGAGCGACGGGCGGTGCGGACGGGGGAACGATCGGGACTCTAATTTATTGCCGGTTTAAACTAATTAAACAGGGTTGCACCGTTCATAACTACTCATGTAGCTTACACAACCTGGTGCTTAAAATGGACACTTCGAGTTTACTTAATTTTTACAATACTTGTCTATTAATAATAATTAAATTAGCTATCGAGCACATCACCTTTGAAGATGGCAGCGCGGCCGGCCCAAGCTTAGCTCTGAGGTAACGTCGCCACTGCACCCAATCGTAAACTCAGCAGCAGTGCGTTGCGCGTGCCATTGCGACCATGAATGATGCCGTATATGATTAACCTACCTCATACAATAAGAACATCTACTCTGTATGAGATGGCAAGCATTCGGCAAACGATGGCTACCTTCAAATTATGAATAATACTAATAATAATAACTAATACAAGTTTGCTCGAAAGCTAATTTGCTCGTAC
>DVPD01000830.1:0-10275 GCA_018237605.1 Apyrrothrix (Melanopyge) sp. n. Burns01 | reverse complement strand
GAAATTTCCAGTAGAAAATATAAGTTACAAAATCCAATTGAACCCAAGATATCTTAATCAGCAGTCGCCCTTTCAACCACTCGATCAACGAGGCAGGCAAAAATACATATTCTTACAAGTACATATTATATTACTTTAATAAATGACCAACGGTCTAAACAGAGGAACAATTCAAGTGGTTTACCACTTCACAAAAAAAAATGTTAACGACAGATTCCTCTGCTTAAAATAATCTGCTTAAAGGAATAGCAATAGTTAAAACAGATAATAAAAAATCATAAATACTTAAACAGTACTTGAATACTAAAATATCGCTTTTAAAACCAACTGTGTTCGCCGTGAACCTATATTAAAAAGTACTGTTTGTTTCAATTCCTGGTGACACGTGTATTCTGAAATAGATTCCATCGCACAACTGTGCGCAAGTCGAAGTATAACTAGTTTAGAATTAACTCGCCGAGCCCGTGTCCGCAGGGAGCCGCCGCGGTTACTCACTTTTTGCGCTACTTTTTGCGTCTATTGGGAATAAGCATTACTATGTTTCAGTTTTAATAACTTTTTGAGAGCAGAGATTCAATTTAAAGCGATATATTACCAACCGCTTATATTATTTTACTATTAATGAATAAGGCCAGACGACGAGCTCCCCAGTACAGCTGATAGCCGCAACCAGGCATTACAAGATGAAGGTTAAAGTGATCTCGCTTGGTCAGCATCCGCCATTAATATAATTATCGACATTACATTAAACTGGAACTGTCAAATACTCCTCCAATACGAGTGCGAGCGGTTTTTTACGAGGTTACTTATAAAAATCATAAACTCAATGCAGCTGATCAAATTTGCGATGATCACTGTCTTCACACACAACTTCTTCACACACTTCTCGCAACAGCTTCTAAAATGGGTAGTAATAGAAGTTAACAATAAAATCGGTGCTTTTGAAGCTATATGTAACTACATAAATATGGGCGAAAAGAATTCATTAACTTTTGATACGTCACGATAGCTCCTTAAATAGCGAGACGTACTTCTGTCCCTCTATTCTGTAGGAATAATGTCGACAGCGGATGTGATTTGACTCGTTCGCGAATATACTCTTCTATATGACCTTGCATTTAGTTCGTGCTTGTTACACACGTACGTACGTGTCGCCGACCGACCGAATACAGAATGAAAATATTGTTTCGATTCAAACTTATACACAATCTATGGTGTCGCAGATGCTGGTACAGGACACATACCTTTAGTATATCACTGAAGTTTCAATTTCGTACAGTTTAAGTAAAGATTCTGGTTTTGACAGCAGTTTCTGTTTCAACCGAAATATTCGCTCGGGTGAAACCAATGTTCATTAATAATTCAGGTACCTATTGTAAGGTATGTTCAAAACGAATTCACTCGCCACTGGCTGATATTTTATGGCTAAGTGATTCGAGGAAAAATTTTACCGAGTTATTTTTAGTACTCTTTGAAAAAGTAAGGTATTTGCCTCAAGCATACATAAAACTCTAAATATGACCATTCATTTAAACCTGAATCTGACTAAAGCTGAACCCAGTAAGACCCGAAATATTCTCACAACATTATTGCAGGCTTCTTAAATACTCCCGAGTGGAGACGGCGGCCGAAGTGTGCTCGGATGCCGTCTAGAAGAGGGAGCCTCCCTACGGGAGGGCGTCAGCAGGGTGGGTCGCGAAAGTCGTGCGAACGTACAGTTCTCGTGGCTCACCCATAATGCTGGAGCGGCACACCGTGGAGTTTTAGTCGGTAAGAGTCCGACATAACCCTGTCTGCTCCCCCGGGCGGCTGGGTATTCTATGTAGGATTTCTCCACGTTAAAAAAAACTTAAAGGTATTGAGAACTACAATAATTGGAAATACCTAATGTAAATGTTATTATTCCACGAGGATTTATGGGAATATGTCGAGGTCGAAATAAACGACAGTGAAAGCGTGAAGAAAGGGCAGAAGGCGCTGGCGCATATTGTGTTGTCTGTACAACAGCGTATGCACATGTCAGAAATGCAACGACGGCGCACCAAGTATGGCAAAATTTACGACGAGCATACGAAGATAAAGGTTTGTGCCTTAGGTTAGCCTTGTTAAGATTGCTCTTTAACACAAAGCTTCACGGGAGTGAAAGTATAGAGGCCTAAGTGAATAAAATCATAGAGGTATCACAGCAGCTGAGTGATATAGGATCAACCCTTGAAGGTTAATTCATAGCTGTCATCATGTTAAGCGGGCTGACACCATATTATAATCCACTAATTATGACGCTGGAAAACTCCAATATAAAACTTTCTACCGACCTAGTCAAGTGCAAGTTATTACAAGAGAATATGCGACGGGAAGATAAAGGTAAGAATGTGACTGCGTTGGCAGCAGTGCGTAAGCAGCCTAGGTGTTATGGTTGTAAAAAGGCTGGTTACTTCATCAAGGATTGCCCAAAAAGGAACAAGAAGAAAAGTACTTGAAAGCCCAAGGGAGAATCATCGAAGGTACAGCTCACAACACTATCAATGAATGTCAGCGGAGACTTTTGTCTCTTGTCTAATAAGGGATTATACTAATTGCAACAATTCATTGAAAATTAAATTTGCAAATGGTGAAAAATTGTTGACCGCGGGACGAGGTACCGCTGAAATTAAGGAATGGTTGTACAAAGACTATAAGGGATGTATACGATGTTCCTAATTTAACTACTAATTTATTGTAAGTTAGTGCTATGGTTAACAAGGGCAACAAAGTTGTATTCAGCTCCAGTATCTATCAAATACTGGATAATGGAGTAGTTATTGCCAGTGCTACACAAACTAATGGTGTGTACAGGCTTAATATGGACCAGCCAGCATTAGACAACAGTCTTAGGTATCTGCAGGTCAACAAGGCGACTAAAATTCATGTAAGATGCCATGATGAGAGGATTTTGGAGAGAGAGAAGTATGGACTTACTCAGACGAGGTATGTATTTCCTACAATAGTAGTGAATTTGAACCATGTGCGGCTTGCATAGAAGGCCAGAAAACCAAATCGTCATTTCCAAAAACGTCATACAGTAGTGCAAATGAACTTCTAGGTTTAGTGCACACAGATATCTGTGGTTCTATACCTTGTTCCTCATTTGGTGGTGCGAGGTATTTTTTACTCTATTATATTTTTAAACTTTTATTAAACTTTTGTTTATTACTACCAATTAATTATTTTTAAACTTTTGTATATTTTATCAATAATAAAAATGAAGTTTTTAATAAATTCAAGGAATTTAAAACCCTGGTTGAGAATGAAACAAGTAAAAGGATTAAATTCTTGCGTAGTGACAATGGGGGTGAATACATAAATTCTGATTTACAATATTTACATCAAATGGTATTCGTCATCAAACAACAGTTCCGCACACACCACAGCAGAACGGTGTGGCTGAGAGAGCCAATCGGACGATCATGGAGGCTGCAAGGTGTATGCGGTAAGATGCAGGTCTAAGCCACAAATACTGCGCTGAGGATGTGAACACCGCAGTGTACATCAAAAATAGATGTCCTATAAAGGCTGTGCAAGGAATGACCCCTGAAGAAAAAGGATTAATAAAAGGTAACAATTGAACATTAACGGATATTTGGGTCAGTGGCATATGCATTAAGTTCACAAAGAACAAATTTAGATGCAAAATGCAAAAGGTTCATATTTGTAGGATACTGTGATGACAGTAAGGGATATAGATTAATTGATCCTGCATATCCTTTCAAATGTGTGAAAGCAAGGAATGATACATTTTTGGAAAATGACATTCTCAAATCAGTGTCACATGATGACAAACCCCACATTCATACAATTCTACCAGCATGTAATGATACAAATGATATGAGTGTGACTTTTCAGTCTAAATGCCCTTCTGTAATACAAACAGAAGCGTGTATAGTCCCTCTAATGACACTATTTTTTCACGAAACAGTCAGAGAACGAATACTATCACAGTGGATGATTCTGAGAGCTCCGCGGAGCAGAATACTTCGGATGAAACTTATATTCCAGTCGAATCTGTTTCGGAATCTGAGTATAAAACTTGGGGGATATATGTTGGCATGGTACAAAGTGGTAGCAACGGAGATATTCCTCAGACAGTACAAGAAGCATTGGAAGGGCCCGATGCTAAAAGCTGGAAACAAGCGATGTTTAGTGAGTACAATTCTTTTATAAAAAAGAAATATTGGACTAGGACTTGGACTGACCGACCAAGTTCACAGAAACCTGTCAAGTGCAAATGGGTGTTCAAAATCAAACGTGGATTGTATGATAAACTTATAAAGTATAAAGCACGCTTGGTGGCCAAAGGTTATGCACAAATTTATGGTGTAGACTGTGAAGAAACTTTTTCACCCGTTGTAAGATATTCAACAATACGTTCATTATTGGCCATAGCTTCTGAGTATAATATGAACATTGAACATCTAGATGTGAAAACAGCTTTTCTTAATTGTGAACTCAAGGAAAATGTCTACATGGAACACCCAGAAGGCTTCGAAATTACAGGTCAGGAAAATAAAGTTTATAAGCTCAATAAGCACGCTTGGCATGCATGGCATGAAGCAGGCTTCGAAGGCCTGGTATGACAAAATAGACAGTGTTTTGTGTAAAAAGTTGAATTTTTCTGTCTTCGTCGGAACTATGTGTATACTATGTCTAATAATAATTCACTTATAATCATTGAACTCTATGTTGATGATATCAAATTGTTTTCAAAACAAAATACACAAGAAAAAACCATTATTAAAAGGACGTTAAGAGAAGAATTTGATATAACAGATTTAGGGGCAGCTCATCAAATCTTAGGATGAAGTTATCTAGAAAGAAAAAGAAAATTTTTCTTGATCAATCTGCTTATATCAAAAGGGTAATTGTAATGGTAATTAAAAGGTAATTGTGACGTTGTATATTGCATATTATATTATTTACATCAAAAAGCGCTCTTGTTTCTATATAAAGCATTTTTTCTAAGTAAATTTTTCTATTTGTTTACTTGTCTGTTTTGTCGAGTGCTAGAAATTGTTTGTCCGGTGTCCGTTACGACGGCTTAACCGATTTTGACGGGACTTTTATTGGCAGGTAGAGAACTGTTCAGAGTGATTTAGGTCAGGATCTGAGCGAGGGCCACAAATTACGTGATTGGACAAACTTATGTTAAATTTATAGGTATATTTTGCGAAGGAAGTTGTATCTAGGTAATCGTTCATAGATAGTAAAATAAATTTATTTAACATATCAGTGTAAGGCATAAATTTATTGAAAATTGAAATATGTTACGAGCATTATTTTAAGACATGCCATATTAGGATTAATAACTTTCTTTCTCATAATGGATATAAATAAATGGATGGACGATAAATAAATAAATAAATGCATGGATATACGAAAGAAAATAATTTCGTTTAAAGACAAATGTGTGAAGACAGACTTTGTCCTTCACAGCATGTAATTTGGATTAGGAGATAACGTAAAATTAAAATAATATTCTGCTTGAGTCTGCAAAACGGTACGGCGAAAACCAGTATATATTAATATCTATGAAGAAATAACTAAAAATATTGTCTGTGCAGAAGTACTGAAACTCATCTGTTTGTGATTTTCGTAATATTATATGCGGGTGGAACCGCGGGGCACAGCTAGTAATAAAATAAAAAGTAAAAAGAGAAAGAAGTATTAAGTGAAAAAAGTATTATGTAAAGAAATCATCATTTCGAAAATATAGCGTATGAAGTAGCTTTGCTGAAACGAATTACGCCACAGCGAAATTTCACTGTATTTATCTAAGCCGATTCGAGTTTTAGTCATACGTATGTATGTAGGTTAGGCCTATTTCCACGGCAGTAGCATGCACAAAATTACTACGTACGGCAGCCGAAATTAAAATTTGCGGTTGTATTCCGTAGTGCGTCGACGCCAACAACCGTGTATGAAATATGAAAATAATTAGAAAAGGATACAGTATAAATCGACATATTGCCTAATAAATGTAATAATATCCTTTTTCTTTATTACTAACTAATAAATGCGAATTAAAGATGAAAATTAATTGGGAGTGTATATTTTCAAGTCGAAATTTCTAGTAGTGGCTCGGAATCTGGATTTGTGCCCGATGTATGGCAATAGACTCACCACCTATTCCATAATGGGCCGTAAATGTAACTGGTGAAACGGGGAAGTGTACTACACTCCTTTGCCTACCTCTTCGGGGATTGCAGGCGTTATGTTAAGTTTATGTTACATTCAAAAATGGAAAAGTGTAGTCTGTGACAAAGTAAATATTTGGGTTTTGTTTATGCAACCCCATTGTTATTGTTTCAATAAACACAGTCTGAAGTTGGAAAATATTTAATTGTGCTAGGACTTTCTCTTTGCGGTTCGTCGCTTAATGCATTACCACCGCATCAATATCTACGCTGTGTTGGCAACGATGCGGGCTTTGCGGCTTGATAATTTTGGACTGTTATCTGAGGTATTTCATTGTTAATTGGTCCACGGGGACAATAACACATTAGTAAAAAAAAACTGAATATATATATTTTATATTAGATTATGTGCCTATGTATTTATTTATATATCATAAAATAACTATTTGGTAAAGTAATTTCAGTAAATTTGTTTCGTCACAGATAGATTTTGTAATTTCATAGCTCTTTGCGGATCGAGATGTTTGTCTGCGCCCGTCAGCCGGAAATTTCATACTGTTGAAAATATCGTTTTAAGTTTCATGATATCAATTTACATGACATAACTTCTTGTAATATTATGTCTACGCCACATCTAAGTCTCGTGAGAAGTTTCATGTGTTATAATCTTCAAATATTCGAACTGAAATCTGTACCTATTATGTTTTATATGTCGCGATTAAATTGTCGTGGATTATTTTGTATAATGTTTGTACCAAAAATTAAACTGTACATGATTTAAGTGGTGCCAATAAGTATTATCTGGTAGTAAATGTTTGGGCTCTGGCAGAAGTAGAATCTTGTAATCATGGGAGTTGATGTTTAAGTTATTTTATTAATAAATAATAATAAATAAATAATAAATCAAATGGCAATCAAATGGCTTATAGGACGTACCAACAAGCAATTACAGGATTACTTACCTCTCATTAATAACTTGGACATATTTTCCGGAGCATACATATTTTCAGACAATGATTCTTCTAAGCCAATTCTGGAATCTCCTGCAATGCGTCCCAATGCCCTAAATGAGTTGCCGTCGTTTTACTATGCAAAATTTCATATAACTGGCTCGTTTCCCTAGAGGTGGGTATTTAGAAGTTTTCCTCTGTAACCAAAATTAGAGCAGTACCCGAACATCGAAGGCAGTGCAATTTATCGTATTACGTTTACAAGAAGATATATATTAAGGTGGACTTTTGAATACTAATTGATTAAATATTTCGGAATACGTATATATATATACTTTATTGGTTGCAGATGGTTTATGTATTGTTGATTGGCACGGGTTATTCTCAATAATTCTAGAAAGCACTTGTTCCATAAAAGAGGTATAAGAGATGTATATTTTTGAGACACCGATCAGTGCCCAACTCGTATTCGTAATTATAGGTAATTGGTTAAACGCATCCGGGTTTACGTTAATGTTTTCTGTTGTAACTTTGTCCTATTACATCTTAGTGTTTGGGAATAAATCAATTATCGTTTATTGATGTATGGATTTTGAACAAAATTTCGTACTGTTGAAGAAACGGTATTTTAATACATACCTGGCTAACATTTTACTGAAGCTTTATTGAAATTTATATCTATGTATAAATAAAAATGAATTGCCGAAATGTATTTACGCGCATAACTTCAGAAAAGCTGTTTCAAATTATATAATTCTTTTTTTCTTGTGTTTGTTATTATCAGGGCAAGATTTGTATAAAAGACAATTTAAAAAAATGTGCGGGAAGACGTAAAAAAACAACATTTCTCTTTTCCGTCATTTTAACTCTAATTAAAACTAAGAATATTGTACACTATAAGGCATTACAATAAAGTATCTACGTATCTAAGTATCTACGATCAAATTTTTGGATTTCATTAGATACACCACCCGTGGGAAGCCGGGGCGGGCAGGTACCATACAATAAATTGGTACCAATATACCTTGCTATATTTATCTTTTGACCGTTAGTTCAGATACGTCCTATTACTATATCAAACCTATGACAAGTTTCCTCAATTGGGACTAACGAACTCTATGTTCTGGTTTGCAAACAATGTTACAACTTTTTTAGAAGAAATTTCTCATTTAAATAACTTTAGTAAACTTTGATAAAGCACATAGTTTGTAATTTAAATTCTATTTGAATTTCTTCATATTTAATAAAGGTACCTACATAACGAATGATTAACATAGCATTGGTCGGCTTGCGTATATTAAAAACGTGATGGAACTCGTAATTGTCATTGTAGAAACCTAAAACGAGCAATAACAAAGTACGCAAACATAGGTTTATTCATCAATTCGTGCTTATTGTGAATTATGTGCAACCGGAACAATTAAATGGGGAACAAAAGGGGCTCAGACCGCCAATTGGAAGTACTTTCGATATTGCGAAAGTCGGCCGAGTTCCCGGCGACTGCAATGTTCTCACTGCATGAATGCTCTTTGCCAATACGACAATAACTCATATTAAACTGCACGAATCTTTAATACCACAGCGTAAAATTATTGGTTTTTGTTCTATCGTTGCATATCGTAGAATCGATTATTTCTTCGATTTAGGTACTGTTAGTACGTCGTTGATAGAGAATGATGAATATCTAAGAAACAAATTCGGTTTCCAAGGCCAAATATCTATAATATGTAGCATTCGGTGACCTCTGCCTATTCTGTCAAGGATCTGACCGGCAACAAAAATAATATTATATTATTTGCGTATAAATTTAAACCCGTATACATTCGTTATTTCATACGTGCGGTATTATTGATATACATATACGCTACTAAAGTTAAAGATTTGTATAAAAAGAAATATTTTAATAAGTTTAAGCAATATTATTTTTACATTAAATCGACGAAAAAAAATGGCGTGTGAAGTCTGCCAACTAACACTTTTATTCTCTCTCTCTCTTATTCTGAGAGGAGCCTGTGTCCAGCAGTGGAACGACAGAGAGGGCTGGGGTGATTATTTTAAAAATAGAATATCTTGTATTCGTACGTATCAGGTCTTGTCTTGTGTTATTCCCTAGCGGGTCAACATTGCACTTTCAAATAGCTGCATAATTCCGGTTAGTTTGCATTCAGCTTGTACCGTTGCAGATGTGTCGTTTGGAATGTACATATTTATGCATATTGAAATAGAAATGTTACATTTAGATTTTTTCATATTTAGCTTCTGAAACTTACAACATGAAAGAGGTTCGTTTCAAATTTCAATTGAAGCAATCATGGTAGTAGTACATATAATGATTGTATTATATAAGAGTTTGATTTGAATTCATATGGCAACGGAATATTCGAAATTTTAATTTACATTTTCAAAGCCTTTGAGAGAGAGAAATTTTATCGAATGAACGTTGGAGTGTTCAAATTGGGCGTTTCTTCGAAAAACCGATCGTGAACCAGAAATGTTTTCGGAACTAAAAAATCTGACACGTGGCGTAGCTTCATTCGTCCTCTATTGTCGCTTCAAATATGCAAACGTTTCGAATATTCTGAGGAAGTAGACGAATGACTTCGTTAAGAGTATTGGAAGTAGCAGTGCGTAAAATGTAGCGAGCGTTGCATACGAAATAAGATGACTTGAAAATACGAATACGCTGCTCATAGGGGCGGGCTTGTATGATTTTGAAGGCAATGTAGACTTGCTTAAAAATGTATTTATAGCAGGTTAATTTTGAATATACGTTTAAGGTATTTTTATAAAATTCTTCATTAAATAAAATCTGATCTTAAATGGCCATGAATTATAGATTGTACTGGGTCATCAGTTGGACCGTGAGTAAATGTAGATTAAGTTTGAAAACATGTTTTTACTATAATCACACATGTATGTTCCCAAGCTTATCTTCAATCCTACTGATATGTGGAAGGTGGACTTAGAATCCCTTACATTGCGTTCTAATGTTTCCTTATATGATCTGTCGTTATTGATTACGGCCCTCGTTGTCCTAAAACATTGTCCTAATACACGAGGAATATGATTGAGATTGTTGTCAACACGTATGACATAAATTTTTAGAATGTCTTAAGATTTACGATAGTAATTAACGACTTTTATCTAAAAGTAAG
>DVPD01000829.1:0-10276 GCA_018237605.1 Apyrrothrix (Melanopyge) sp. n. Burns01 | reverse complement strand
GTATTATCATCACCTGCTGTTTAAAATTCACGTTATAACAGTCATTATTTTGTTACTTTAGGGGCATACCTCAAAACGCTTCGTATATTTTTGTTCATCATGTGTATACAGATGACTCTGTTCAATAAGATATGCTGTGTAATGTTTTCCAACTCATTCTTTTACACGTTAAATCCTACAGATATATGTATATGTTTGTCTCTTTTTACGTAACGCCTCACTTTAAGTTAACACTTGATTTTATTCCTCATCAAATTTCCGTACCGGGCCTTATAACTCAAATCGTTTCTTAATGAGTAAACTCCCAAAGTACATCATGCCGTATTGCCTTGACGCGAGCGAATCAACAGTATCGATATTAATAGCATAAATAAGAAAATTATTTTCTGTCTGTTGCGTTTTCACATTCAAACCGGTTAACGGATTCCCTTGAAGTTTCTTTTGGAGATAGCATGGGCCCTGGGAACAGATATCGAGTACTTAAAATATTTTTATAATCAGCCCCTAAAAGGTGAATCACGAGATGAATAATTGCATGACAATTATTGGGATGTCCCTGCGGACGATTTAGCTAGTGACAATTACTTTTTGTAATATTTATTTTTGAACAGAACAAAATATATTTTGTGTGTATCGAAAATCTTAATAATAACATTGTGGGAGATTTTCATACACGGTCATCTGGACATCTGGTCCCACACTAGGCAGCTGCCTGTGCTATGATACACAGATGGCTGATAAACGACATACTTATAATTAATTCGATTGATTTTAGTTCTGTATAATTTTATTTCATAACTGGTGAAACGTCGGAGTGTACTACACTCCTCTGCCTCGGAGATTGCAGGCGTGATATTACGTTTATAATTATATTGAAACAAAACAATGTTTTAATGACCAGCGCAGTCAGAGCTCTTTTACATTGTAATTGAATAAAAAAACAGTAATCCTATTATCGGCACACAGTTTTATACCAATCAGCCCTTATTTATATAACATCGTAAACAGTGGACGGCGATAGGATGTGAAATGGTAGGTCTGAGTATTTGTAAATGGTTTGTAAAACAATAGATTTATACTGGAAATAAATTTCTATGATATCACAGTTTCCAATCGGTGCCCGGAAAACCACGGAACGAGTTCATCGAGATATGAATTCATAGTAGGCGCCACATGGGTGCCGACCCACTGTCGCCTATAGTATGAGTGGTGGCTATAAGTCTTCAAGGAGATGCCACGCTTTATTAGGCATTGTAGTACTTTTCGGGCTTGTATTATACACTTATAATTTTCTGTGTCGTAGGTTTAAGCATCATAAAAGCGGACCAATTATTTTTTCGGTACGGATTCCAGAACGGAACCATGTGCGTAGTAGACCGGTGTGGTTACCGTTATGATAAATGGGTCATCTAATCCTGATATATTATATACGTACAATATAGCTATCTGGCTGGTGCCCGACATGAGTTGAAATACTTAAAAAAACTGACATTGCCATTTGTGAAATTTAAACGCATATAGGACAATAAAAAAAAAAGTTAGTTATAAATAGGTACATAGATTATAGAGAAGTCTTGTATCAGTTGTTATTACCAACATAACATAATTTCTTTTCAAAGTAAGTTATTGATTAATATTTTAGTCTTTTTTTCTCCCGACCCTTTTTATCGTTCCACTGCTGGACACGAGTCTTCTCTCAGAATGAGAGGGTTAAGGCCATAGTCTACAAGGCTGGGCAAGTGCGGGTTCGCAGACTTCACACGCCTCAGAAAATATATTATTTTCACTCACGATATTTTCTTTCACCGTTATAGAAAGTGATATTAAAACAAAAACACACATTTTGAAAAGAGGTGCGCGCCAGAATTTGAACCCAGTCCGGGTTGTCCCAGTCCCGTAGTGAGAAGCTGAATTTCAAATCACTGGGCAATCACTGCTTCTATTCTAGTCTGTACTAGTCTGTACCAGTCTATACAATCTAGTTTCAGGTACTTGCTCATAACCGCTTTATAGTACTCACGACATTACGAGTGAATTGGTATTAGAGTATATAAGAACATTATACAGTAACTACAAAGTAACAGTCTACAGTAAGCGAAGAACTAGATAAAACTGGATATTTGCAAACTGGGTATCAGGGGTAACTGGGATGATCTTACATGGATTATAATGCGTATGCACACTGCACAGTACTAAAAGTATTAAAGCTTCACAGTAGAAAATGGTGTAACAATAAAATTTTGCACGTTCTACAGAGGTACTAAGCAGGCACGAATGCGAAATAAAATATCAAAAGAATGTTATACTCTGCTCTGATCGGCTTATTGGGCTTATATTAGGCTTTTCTCGATATTGTATCAGATCTTGATATAAATGTATTCCTTCCACATAGTCGCTACAGGACGTTAATTCAAGTGGAAATCTGAAACTTTGTATCGATCTCGCCTACGAAATGATATTTATAGCTGCTTAACTGTCACACTACGCATAAGGACTGTGCACACTAGCGAAATAAATTTTAAAATTCGTATTATTCATTAACAAAACGTTTTTAATAATAAAATAATCTGGTTTTTAGTTTAATACCTAAATACATATATCAGTTAGATTATAAAGGACATAACAGTTTATTGTAGACCTATTAAAGGTTAAACATTGTTTATATATATACATATCTAGTTATTTCATATTGTTTTGACAACGCGCATCATTAAAAAGCCAACCCATTAATATAATCGTACAAGTAAACTTATCTCTTCTCATTACTTACTGCCTCGTTGGTCGTGTTGGTTGCAAGCGCAACTGCTAATCGAGAGGTCCTGGGTTCAAATCCCGGTTCGGGCACTATCGTATTTTACTAATTTTGATTTTCTCGTAGTGGCTCGGAGTCTGAATATGTGCCTGGTGTATGGCAATAGAATCACCAGCTATTCCATAATGGGAGGTAAACGTAATTGGGGTAACGTGGGAGTGTACTACACTCCTCTACCTACCTTTTCGGGGATTATAGGCGTGATGTTACGTTTAATTTATTATAACATTATATAATTCGAGACGCTATAACGCAAATTTATTTATCCCCTAAGTTACGAATATTTTTATCAGTACTGATAGAACTGCGAGTTTAAAATAAGTGTTTTTTTATTTTTTGTTTTCAAATTTCTTACGCTACACATTTTATTTTTTAATGTATAGAAACTTCATATCTACAGACACATTTGAAACATGTCTATTGTACAACATTCTCGACAAACATGTAACCTAATTACACAAAACAATTGTACAGGGCGGTACCGACACAAAGCACACGTGAGCAAACTTTTCATTCGCAGCACAGAAAACTAGCACACAATAATTAACCTCAAAACTCCAAAGTTCAAAATGTTCCCGGGGGCTATAGTCGCGATTACGGGGTAAAAATAAAGCAGTTTACGGAGGTAAGGCCGCGTAATTGCGGCGTAGCGTAACAATGAGTAGAGGAGCGCTCGGTGTGACGAGAGTACTACAGTTGTGTTGCTGGCTTTAAATATTACAAAAGATACATTATTTTTGAATGTTTAAACACAACGACAGTGTAATCATTTTGTTTTCAGCTCGGAAATTAATTTATTTTATTGGATATGTGGATATTCTCGTGTACTTGTAGACAGGGGAGTTTTAAATATAAATTCCTTTCATTTTGTTAAAATAAATACACTACTAAGTTAATTTAATTTTAATGTAACTAATTTAATAAATTTTAATTGCAACTTTTATTTTGCATATGAAAGAAGAAACTCACTAATTGACTGGCTGACCAGATATACCATTGGGTTCATGATTGCAAACGTTTAACTCATTATTTGGATCTTATAAAACGATTATAAGAGATTGAATCTGTGAGGATAAGCGAACAAGATCATAAATAAATACAATGAATCCAATTTTATTAGAGAAACAAATACATTTATTATGTACAATTGCAAAACAAATATGGGACAGATGAGATGATAATATAAAAAAAAGTAACATCGCGCCTGTAATCGCCGAAGAAGTAAGCAGAAGAATCTCCGACGTAAAATATTATAATATAAATAATAAATAATAATATTACAATTTCTTTTTTCATTCCCTTTACAATAGTCCCCGGGGTTATTGTCGCGATTACTCGGTGAAAATAAAATAGTTTGTGGAATGCGGAGAGGGAGACGACGCAAAAACAATTACTCTGAGGGCGCTCGCGACGCAATCACAGCTTCAAGGGTGCTTTAATTGCGTTAGTACAGGATTTTAATGTTACAGCAATTTTAGCATGAATGACAATTTAAAAAAAACGTTTCAAATGAAACTTGTGCGTTTAACAGCGTAACAAAACTGATTCATTCGTTGCATTATTACATAAACTTTACTTGAATACATATCATACAGGTCCCTCACAGGAGAGGCACAAAGCATCGAGTGCCAAATATCTCTATCTTTACAAACCTGCTGCGCTTCTTCTTTATTCATCACACTCTTTATATATACACGCCGGTTTCGGAGAGTTCTGACTCCCCATCCCCTGGAGCATCAGTGGAGCAGGGAGTGCCAAATAGGTTACTGGATATCTACATGAACATGGTTAAATTATACCCGGCTTAATGTTCCGGTTTTTTCGGGATAATGCGTATACTTTCAGACCTATGTGAGTTTTTTGTTACTAGCTCTCGGCGACCACAGCGAAGTTGCGGTGGAGATATGCGTAATTTAACAATTAATTAGTTCATCGGCTGACTTAGTGTTATCATCCAACTTGTCTTCATGTGCTTTTTTATGAAGATGGTCGTAACATCCATCCCACAGGCCTTTTTGGTGTGAGTCATTTTTGAGAATTGCATATTATGGTGAAATGGAGAGATCATAATGGATATGGAAATGATCTAAACTTGTTTCCATGAGCGGAGGAAAGTTACCCAGCTTGCACGTCATATAGAACTGTCTGTTCTGACATCAAATATGGAGTAAAGTTTTTAGTAATATTGTTGTTACATCTTTTATCGTCATCATCATCATTATCAGCCTTGACGTAGACTCACTCCTGGAAAACGGGTCTTCTTTAAAAAACAGGTTTACTTCTTACAAGCACAAAATCACCGTAACAATTTTGGTAATTTAATTAGTTTTTCTTCTTTCTCTCCTTCCGACCCTTTTTTCTTTCCACTGTTGGACACGGGTCTCTTCTCAGATTAATTTTTAAATTAAATAATTTAAGAGGTCCTTCTTGTGTCAAGTTACAGATAAGTCAGTCAATCAAGTTACTTCTTCCATATTCACCACTCTCTTCATTTATGCATGCCGGTTTCGGAGATTTCTAACTGTCACATCAGTAAGAACTTGACCAATTTGGTCTAGATTGGTGAGCCTTGGCCTCTCTCGGCACCTGCGTTTGTTGTTGTCATTCTTTCATTAGCCATTCTGTCAACATGTTCGAACAATCGAACCCTTTTACATTTTTACACTGATACTGTCTTTCATACATTCAACTAAAAGATCTATAAGTTGTAAACTGTGTTTAGTTCCAAAAAAGGTCATCGATTGGAGGCCACGTGTTAGTTGAAGGAACGTAGGTCGAACTACCATGTGATCAGGCGACCTTAAGAAACCAGCTGGATGCAACTGCATTCAAAAGTGGCGCTGGCTAGAAGAGCTCTATATACAGTAGTGAATTTGAAAATTGTATGGATGAAAACTGTGTCTATTGTTCAGTATTGCTTTAATATGTATGTCTGCTGTTAAGCAGCAGTGTATGCGTCTTTGTATTCCAAATAAAAAAACTATGGCTAAAATATTTCGTTGTAGTTCTGAATGTCAGAGACACATTTGTTCATACTTCCAACTTTATCTGTGTTTGACATTGACCGAAATTTTTGGGCTGCAATAACCTTAACGTCGAGGGACCAGTACAGTAGCTTTAATATGCCCTAAAAATTAAACCGTTTGCGTGTGCTTGAATTTTAGTAATTAAATGACCGATAATAATCATACATTGCCTCTTGATGTGCTAGCATTCTAGAAACATAAACAGAACATTAAAGCACGAACGTTTTCTAAGCGCGAAATTGGTGCATTCCTAGTAGCTCTTACATTTCATAAACCTGACTTTTTGTTACTCGCACATAAGTAAAAAAGCCATATTTTCCACAATTGTCTCCTACCACAATATAACTGCATTTAACTCGTTTCACCTCTTCAGTCCCCTCGCGTTATTAATTTCAGTTTTCATTACACCGTTGAAATTGCTGACGACAATGTCACATACATAACAATGTTTACAACCGTAACTTTAACAATATGGTTATTCAAACACATATCATGTCACTTTGCATTTCGTTATTTAGCTACATGTTGCTGCATCCGACCTGACGCGCCGTTTGTTCTCGCAGCAGCCATTTTGTTCCAGCGTCATTGTTCTGAACTGTTGACCCGCGCGCGACGCGCTACTCTATTTATATTAACCCAAATGTCTGAATTTCTAAAGGTAAATATAAAATGAGAGGAAAAAAATACCTCGTAAATTTTACAAAAACGCTTGAGTGGTTCATTTGAAGTTACGTTAATTAAATTTAAAATGTTTTGTGTATGCTCTACGCAATTAATAAGAAAAAGCAGATTTTTATAAAAGTCTATGCAATTATACAATATATCTGATAACATAAACACTATTATGTTTTTAAAAATATGGTTGAGTAATTTAGTGTACACTGTTTTTGGAACGCGAAGCTGGATTAAAGTTGACGCGAAGTTTGTTCTTGTGGTAGTCATTTTGTTCCAGTGCGTAATTGTTCAAAACTGTCCATGCGTGAGCCCACCACGCTCCTTATGTATGAATTACTTACGCTAAGTGAAAAACATTAAAATATAATAACCTTGATGTAGTTGTATATTGTAAACGATTCCTAAAATGAAGTAACGTTGGGTACACTTTGTGCTTGAACGAGTGATCATTAACAATCACTTATACAAGCGGTAGTTTTCCGGAGACCACATTAGGCTGTCGGCCAAAATAAGGTCCTAATTTTGATGAACCTAAGGCCTTAATTACACCTTAAAAGCATGGTTTGTTCATTTATATGTCCACCAATCTCCATTGAAGCTACGTGGCCGGTACTGGCATGTTAGGTGCAAATTTGACTACGTTCCTAAAAAAAAAAATTGCCTCTTCTACAATAAAATAAATATCAATATATCTCACACGAAATACTTTACCCACAGACCTCGCATTTAGTCGCTCACAATAAATCAATGGAAGTCGCTATTTAATTCCCCCTGAAACCATTTTATCCTGATGTCATTGTTCTGAACAGTTATACGCAATTGTGCGTTTCTGATTGTATTAGAGTAAGATTACGTCAAGTGGACCCCCCATTTACCACTTGATCATAAAAATTTAATCTATATATATATTTCATAAGTACTTATGATGGAAAAATGATCCCCCAAACGATTTTTAAAAATTTTGATTTTAACAACATTTTTTTTTACAATGAAAATTTTAAGCACTTTTAATTAAAAAATGGATTAAAAATCAACCGTAAGAGATAAATTCATGAAATTTTCAGCATCCATGGTCAAATGTCTATACTTTAAGAATATATTAGCGACTTAAGATTATTTGTTTATTTTCGTATTGTTAACTAACTTTTAAGTTAACAAATGAAAATTTAACTCATTTCTAGGTCAAAAAATGCATTTTTTTTTATCGGTCACATGCTTTATTCATTTAAGTTTAAGATTCCGCAAGAAAATTTCACTGCTCGCCATTAGTTTAAACAAAATGAATTTATTTATGACAGCGCGCCAGCCGCCGAGCGCTGTGGAAGCGCCGCGCTACCCAGCGTCTCGTACTGCATTGAAGCTTTTATCAGTGATAATTTAAAATAATAATACAAAATATTATTATAAAACAAATTTTATTATTATTTACGTTATATTATTATAATTATTATTATTAAAATTTTATTTTTTGTTAACAATATCATAAAGAATATAATCATAACATACTGAATAGAACAAACAAAAGCTTAATTTAAATAATTAAATGGTGAATTTGTCGTCAGATACTTTCACTTTTTTTTAAAAACTTTGTTAATAAATACTTTTTCATCTTCTGAAACGAGCCTGCATTCTAATGAAAAATTTTCCAATGGTTTGTAGTAATGAAATTGGCGAGTATTTTTTATTGTAGTTAAGCGTTCGAAGCGTGGTTGGTATTTTTTTTCATGTACCTCGTGATCTTTAATCGTACAGAAAGCAAAATTAATTTTTTTAAAAGAACTTTGGGCCCACTGAAAAAAGGAAAGTGGGGTTGTTATGTGGTTGTTTTTATCACGTTGGAGACTAGCACGATAAGCTTGTCTTTTTACACTCCCTGCCAAGCCATCACACGCTCCTTTGCCATGAGATGTAGCGAAAAAAGTCCAATCAGCATCAACACCAAAATCATTTTTATGATTAACTAAATTGGCAAAATTATATTTATTTTTATATTGTGAATACGTAGCTTCAACAACTTCAGTCCTGCAAAATTTTAAAAGAATGTATTAGATAATAAGCTGTGTATACAAATCAATCATTAGACAAATTGATAAAATTAAATTATTTATATTGAACCCTTTTCCTTATCTGTCGGTACTTTTCCATTGACTGAACGATATGTCTTTTATCTCCTGGCTTTCAATTAATAATTTTAACTTATCAATAACAGCATTAACTTCTGGACACTTTTTACAGGTTGAAAAAAAACATGATGATGTAGGTTGCGCACAAACAGAGCTTTGAATCAAGTCATTGGAACTTTCAGTAAAATCAACACCTTTTTTTTCAGTTCATTTTTTAATCCATGTAATTGTAATTTTACATTTTGGTGGATTTTGCATACACATACATTATGTGTTCCATTTTTTCCAGCAGAAATACATTGCCTCGGTCTTAAAGTTTGAAATTTAGTCTGCCCAATTTTTTCGTCAGGAAATTTTTCTTTAAATTTTTTATATAAATCATGTATGTTAAATAGTAAGAGTCTCTTTTGTTTCTGTATTTTTTTACCATTTTCCATAACCGTAACATAATCTTTCATTCCGGGAATCACACGGCTAGCATCATCTGATAAATAAAAATTTCTCACTCGATCAAGTGTTGAATTGTCCAGACCTTTACCTTTTTTAGAGTCAGGCTGTGACGCAAATCCTGAATTTTTTCTAAAATTTTTAGCAGCTTGTACCATTCTCTTTGACACTTTGAACTCACGTCGTATCATTTTGATAGACCAATCCAGCGGAAGAGTAGTCAAAACTTGGATTTTTTCGGATCTACTAGTTTTTTGATCAAAAGCAGACTTGAAATTATTTAAAAGAACGTCCCTACAGTTATTACCATTAATATCATTACCAGTTAATTTTTTCACAGAAGTTAAAATAGCTTTCTGACACTCAGCAACACTTGACACTCGTCTTAATTTTATCGGTGGTTCACCAACTTCCGAGAGCAATTTATTAACATTTTCAATTTTCAATTGATTGCTAATAGCATCACACTCAAAAGTCGGATCTTATCATCATCTGTAATTTCATCTACTTCTGGCTCAGTCGTATCAACAATAGAATCATTATTTACAGGTTTATTGCATGTATTCTTCCGTATCATAAGTTCGCGTCCCAGATAAATTGCCCTCTCACAAGAATTGCACATATAATTTCCTATAAAGGCTTTGAATAGGCAAGCACGATTAGCTGTAATTAAAACTAATTTTTTAATCACATTATTGTGATTTTTTTTATTCAACGGATTGCAACACTTATTCGGTCGGCCCATTTTAAATCACAGAAAATATTATTATTACAATAAAAAATTATAATACTAAAATATTAACTGAAAAAACACAACTTAACAACACTTCAGCTTTTATTTTTAATAATTATTTCATGCTTTGCGTATAAACTTATGTCACGAATAGACAGGAATGACTTCTAAAATGATTTTGTTATTTACTCGGATACGCGAAAAACAAATGAAAATCGTAACGAAGCGGTTTTTCTTTTGTTAACTAAAGATGGAGTGTTGACTAGAAAATTCAAAAATAATAATTTACTGAATGACCTAAAAAAGTGAATACAGACCATAACAGTTTTAAGAATTTTTAATTGATTATTTATTTTTAAATTTACGCTGTTTGGTAAAAATAATAAAAAAATTTGATTATATTCTTTATGATATTGTTAACAAAAAATAAAATTTTAATAATAATAATTATAATAATATA
>DVPD01000828.1:0-10279 GCA_018237605.1 Apyrrothrix (Melanopyge) sp. n. Burns01 | reverse complement strand
AAAACTTTCCATGAGGTATGTCCGTATTGATGTTATATAAAACTAAAAATCATTATGCGACGCATAATTATATTAAAACCTGAATGAACCATTAAAATGATAATTCACGAAAAAGTACCGTTTAAAATTTACAAATTCCTGCTAACTGGTCACATGCTTTTTGTTTGTGAAGTTCCAAAATTTAAACGTTTCTTACTCTATAATGTCTTATACTCTATGTAGAGGCTGCAATAAAACTCTTAATGTTTTTTTATACTGAATTAATTATGTGCCTTATCATAACACCTGTTGTTAATATTTTCTTAATGAGTTTAAAATGTGAGTATGTGCTATATGTATTATTCAGTGGTCGATGTAAATTGGAATGAGCGTACGTCGCATTAAACGCCAGTTCCAACCATAGCGTGTTCCCGGTCGCACGTGCGGAGCGTTAGTTGCGAGTGTTTGTCGAACGTTTGCGCCAATAGTTGGGCCAATATTTGCAAAACAAAATGTGTGTTGAGGTAGTGTCGTGTTGTGGTTGTGGCTCATGGTGTGTTACGTGCTGGTAGCGCGCGAAACGCCAATGTTTGTGGACGGACGAGGTTAGTACTGCGGTAAAGGTTAAAAGTTAAGCGGGAAGTTGCAAAAATGTTCGACCCGTACACCAATTAACGGATACAATAACTTTTGATTGTTTAACTGGGAATTAACTGATTTTATTATACGGGACACAATATTTCAAGAATATATACACATATTACAGTTGTTTTGTAATGATTAAATAGTCATTGATGGTGTGATATTGCATTTGGTCTATGACCATTACTGAACAACAGTACTGACCGCCATTGTATCACCAAGACCACCTTCCAGATCATGAAGATACATATTTCTATATTTAAACTTTCTATGATTATTGTGCCATTATAGCTTGTTAACGGTCATGATGATCTCATTGACCTTTGTGAGAAATTATGCTCGAATTACTTAATTCGCAATAATATTACAATCGCATTAAGTAACTAGCTTAGCAGCGCGGCTTTGTCCGCGATTATGAATTTATTTTATAAGTCTTTGTGCGCTATATTCTTTCATCTTCTTCGTCATCTCTTATGGTTTCACATGATACGTCTCCTATCAGAATTAGAAGAGTTAAGGCCATAGTCTGCCACGCTGGTCACTTGCAGATTGGCCGACTTATACGCCTCAGAGAAACACAATGAATAATTTTGAAGTGCTTATATTCTTTACAACATAGTAACAACATAGTCTTCACTGATATAAAGTGATATTAAAGTTTCTAAAGAAACATCTTTTGCATATCTTAATTGAACAGGTCTGTTGATGGTGGAGTTGTATCTAAGATATTATTATTTTTACTATTACTTGTGTAACCATAGATTAGCTTTTAAGCTATTAAAGTTAGGAATTTTCCTCTTAGTATTAAGATTACACCAGTCATATAGTGTTAAAGATTTAAAGCCTTTAAGTATTTGGAAATATGTGTATATAACATACGAATTATATCTATATATTGTATGTCAACAACCTAAAAAATACATTAGGACCATTAAAAAAGAATTAAACAAGTGCTTATGCAGATAACGAAAACTAGTTTTGAATGGTAGAACGGCGTCATTATATACGTCTTATATATTTTGTATGTATTAAATGTATTCGTCTGACCTTCGTATCGAGAATCTATTGTTCCAAGCATAGGGCTGGCCGTTGGCTTATTCTTGAAAGTCTTGGTCTGACCTTGTCCCCTCAAAGGTTGAATAAAACTGAGAGCTTTCGAGTGACTTCGTAAACGAGTTTGATTATAGACATATATTATCTTTGTTAACCCTTTTGTCGCTCCGCTGCTGGTCACGGCTCTCAGCTCAGTAGAAAAGTTTAAGCCATAATATGCCACGTTAGCTGAGTGCGGGTTGGCAGACTTCACACGCCTTAGAGGATATTTTGTAGAATTAATGTGTGCAGGTTTCCTCACGATGTTTCCGTTTACCGTTACAGCAAGATATATATAATCTTAACATGTATTACAATTATTGATTTCACGGCTTTTCGCTATCAACTGGCCACTAGTTACCGAAGGCCGCGCACCTGCCGTAGTTAATGACCGTTTCATGTCTAACCGCAATTTCAAAAAGGAGCTTGAATATATTTACAGATTGAAGTCTTAATAAATCGTTCATATATGTCTGTGTATATATGTATATCAACATTGCGAAGTACGCACTCACCATACGTTCTTTTCATCAGCCAGGGTTGACTGGGGGGGGTGTCACTTGGCATAAGTAAGCTCTTGTCCCGCTTAGTTTAAGGTGTTACATAAGAAACAAATAAACATATACGTACACATGTTTATTCTATCTAGGAAGTTAGAATGAGTATTATATAAATCTCTAAAGTAGTATCTAATATATAAATATTTCACATTTAAATCCACTATGCAAGCTAAAAATATGTGTCTATATAAAAGTTTTATTGTCTCTTAATTTTCATAAATCGTGAGTCGTATTCGGCTGCGTACGCTTTTATATCAATACTGGAGTGATGCCAAACTCTGTACCTGCTGAAACGTCACAGGTGCGGAGGTCGTATTGTTAATGTTTCCATACGAGCGGATAGGCAGACGTATTGGGCAAGTAACTCTATAGTTCTACTTGCCTTACATACCCGCTCGTACGGCTGACCACTAGCTGGCTTGCATGTCTGTTTCCGCGTATAGGTAACACCACACACACAAAACAACACACACAGCAACACAAAGACATCGGTGGGTTTATATTTTTTGTTTGGATGCGAAAACGTTAAATAACCATCGCGTATTCTATCTACTTATTTCGATTGCGTCGATAATTTCCTGCACGTATGTAAGTATTTGTTATTATTATTATAACATCACGCGAGGTCCTTCAAGGAACAGGCAGGGAGCACTGCGTGTCAAAAATAAAAAATCTTCTCCTTTCAAATATTTTTTTTACACTTTTTACTGGTGTTAACAAATGCAAGTTTATTCAACGCAATTTATTTATGTGAAAAGTGTAACGGTGATACAATAACTCTTAATAATAACCTTGCATAGCATTGTCTACTCTGCTCTGTTACCGAGAGAAATCTCTCAAATTTCTCGCATTAAAATGTGCGTCGCGATTATGACACTTTCTCGGCGGACGCTTGTTTAATAACTATTTTAAAGTGAATTGTAAAGGGCATTGTGTACTGTGAAATTAATTATATTATCATTTATGTCATAGTTGTAGTTATACACATTTATTTAATGTAAAATATGCGTAATAGTTCCTTTCTTTCTTTTCCTTATTTTCTTTCTTTGAAACAACTGATTTCCAGGAAAAACAAAAGAACTGCGCAGTTTGATAGCCGCGGAAGGTAAAGGCAGTTATAAAATTTCGTGCAAAACGTTTATCTCTCTCCTGATGCCATAAATGCGGTTACTGTGATCTCTAAATGGAATTTTTAAAGTTATAAAACGCAATTAATTGGGAACGCTGTAGACAGGAAATTCGGATCGTTCAGTCGTAAAGCAAACTATTTAAAGTAAAAATGTGTTTATTTCATATTAAGTGGTTTTAATTGAGTGTTCTATAAATAAACTAAACGGATGTTTGGAAAGCGACCAGTTTTGTCACGCTATCGATCGCTAGGAAGTCGGAAGTCAAAACGTTATATTAGAATTGCATTGCAACGCATTAGAATCGATAATGTGCAGACGATGATAATTAGGTAATGATAATGATAGGTAATATTAATGATAATGATAGTCAGGAAGGTTCGCGACCAAACTTTAGTCTGTAATATAATAAAAAACTTTACGAAGAGGCCACTGGTAAGACATGGGCGTGGTATTAGAAGTCAGTGGTACTTGTAAATAGACAAGTCATTCTATGATTATAAAGATCTAGTCGAGGATAAACATTCATGTGATATTACAGTAATATTACGCCTATTAGACACGGCTAACACTGAATTTAGTTTATTGTGTGTGCTCGCTAATACTGAACACTAGTAATAAATGGCACTCTTCGTCATGTTCTTTTGGTCATAAGCCAGGTTATAAATATGTTCGATTCGGATTGATGAGATCTCGTGAAAATTATATGCCTTTGTGAGCGCCTCGCTACCATATCGCCCCTTTCTTATATTCCAAGAAACAGCTGGATTCGCGCGCTTTTATGAAGTTTCGTTATTGCGAACGATGACAGTTTTATTATAGCCAGGACAATCGCGAACATGAATCACCAATTTTATCATTAAAGTACTCTTCTTATTAACATTATTACCTCATGTTTTTACGGGGTAGGCAGATAGCAGCGGTTGTGACATGTCACTATCGTTACAGACGTGCTTCTATATTTATCTCTCTTTTCATACACGAACACCGGTTTTTGAGATTTTAGACTCACTAACTGTAATTTTTGGTTAAAACAACCCAGTCTTGGTCACCTTAGCCACCTGCATCTATCAACATTCGGACTGTACATATTGTATTAAGGAACTTATTTATTATTTCTGTTTTAACAGTATGCACCGACATACGCCTGCAGGTTAGGGACAGTTTGTTAATGTTAAAATAGCACTCTATACTTGTGCGTCTACAATTTCTTTTCAAGTCGGCATTGAAAATTATAACATCCTGCATGAAATGGGGTAATATTAGTTCTATTTTTATCGATATTCGTT
The DNA here is from genome assembly GCA_018237605.1 of Apyrrothrix (Melanopyge) sp. n. Burns01. NCBI lineage: Eukaryota > Metazoa > Arthropoda > Insecta > Lepidoptera > Hesperiidae > Apyrrothrix > Apyrrothrix (Melanopyge) sp. n. Burns01. The sequence goes on along the minus strand of DVPD01000828.1, from coordinate 5,590 downwards.
TTAAAATACACGCTCCCGTGTTGCCCTTGCAGTGCAGACATTTGGCGTAAAACTGTCGAAATATATTGAACTTTACAGTCTTATAAGCCATGAGGCCACTACTGTTGATGTATTGTTAATAATAAATTGTTCTAGACCCAGTATGACTTTGTTCTCGATGCTAATGTTGTGAATAATGAATTGTTCTAAATTCAGTATAACTTTGTTCTCGATATTACTGTTGATGTATATAATATGTATAATATTATTTGTTCTAGACTCAGTATGGCGTTGTTCTCGATGTAAACATGCTATTGTGTGTCACAAAACGGTGTTGATAGATATTAGTACTTTTATGTGTTCCAAGCCGAAGCTGGCAGCAATATTGGTGTGAGTTCATAATTATAATAGCCGTTGCCCGCAGTCTTGGCACGTGAGAAGGGCTGCGGAAATACACATTTTTAAGTCTTGCCTTTGTCTATATAACTTTAAATCACGCCTGCCGCGCTCTTATTCTTTCGTGGCAATATAAATCAAATAGTTTTGATATATTGCGAATAAAATTAATTTATTGTCGTGCGAGAGATCAAGAGTTATAAATGTAAACATAATGTCATAGTTTATAGTTATCTAATGTAGTGTTTTATTTTAAATTTTATTTAAATTCATCATTAAGGGTAATCTCAAAAATTAAAAAAGCTATAAACAAAAAAAGATGAATAAATTATTTGGTAGAATTTTCCACGCAAGTTAATATTCCTGGAAACGTTCACTTCAATAGAAATTATAATTTTAGTTTGTTACCTATATGGCACAAGATTTTTCTATTTCAGTGTGTGTCTTAAACACTTTAAACATTCGTTTCTTATTAGCTTACATGATATTTTTTGTTACGATTAAAATACAATATGCTTCGTATAAAAATCAGTACCATAACCTACAGAGAGTATAGTTATGTGGGGTATTAGAAATCAATTAAAAGGTTAGGAAAAAAACGTATTATTACACCTGTAATATCCGAAGAGGTAGGCAGAGGAGTGTAGTACACTCCCACGTATCACCAGGTACGTTTACGTTCCATCATGGAATACGTCGTGCGCGTATTGCCATACACCGGGCACAAATCCAGACTCCGAGCCACTACTAGGAAACCTTGTTAGAAAAATCCAAAAGTAGGCGTTAGAAAAATAGATAACAATATTTTGCAATAAAATCATTGTCACTACTATGACAATAAATATTGGTGAAGTAGTAGAGTTGACCCTTGCAGGGCGGGCGGCGTGTGCTCGGCCCCCTGACATACTTACAAACACAACTAAATTTAGATTTGTGATTCTCACTACACGCTAGACTCAAACGAATGGATTATAGTATTAATAGCGCAGTTACGTGTCAGATACAGCGGTGTAAATGAACGGTTGCAAAATCGGTTTTTGCTATGTACTGCAACAATAACAATTCGTATTTTATTTTTCTCTGACATCCCCGTCCTTGTACTCTCGTCTCTCTCTTCCAATTTGCATATCTAAAATAAACAAATTTCATCGCCCAATATCATTCGATGAGTACTATTGTAAGAAAAAAAAATTGTTACATCTCGTTTAAATGTTTAGTTAGTCAAGAGCCATATACTCCGACTCTACATTTCTCTCTTATATAATTTCTGGTTCTCGCATTAAAGTCACATATATAACGCGGTTTCTTTTGCATATTTAAGAAAATCGAGAATTTAATTCAAAACGGATGCGATTAAACTGACATTAATTCGAAAACCAGTACCAGTATTATTTAATCCATATGAGATAATGTTAAGTGTAGTGTGAGAACACGGTTTTTATATTTACAATACAGCTATAAATGGTTCATTATAACATTACGCCTGTAATCCCCGAAGAGGTAGGCAGATGAGTGTAGTCGTTCTTTCACTCTTTCGTTGCACTAGTTTCGTTTACGTCCCAATATGGAACAGGTGGTGAGTCTATTACCATACACCGGGTGCAAATCCAGACTTCGAGCCACCACTAGAAATTATCGTTTTAGAAATATCCAATAGTACCCGACCCGGGAATTGAACCCAGGACCTCTCGATCCGCAGTCACGTTTGCAACCAACACGACCAACCACACAGTGAAATATATATTGTACGAATTGTAAAATTAAATTAATGTACAATGTAATTAATACCATGTACAATAACAAGGACGTGTATTTTCGCTGTCTACCAGGTGACACTAATAAGTGTTACTTAGTATAAGAACTGAATGTTGATTTGTGTGTCAATACGTGACTTAAATAAAGGTTACTCGAAATATTTTCGAAGACGTCGCTTTTTGATCGCCGTTGAAATGTGGGTCGTGTAAACAAACATACGAGTTTACGTCTACCTTTTTTTTGGATGATTTCAATTGCCCATTATAGCGTATGAAGAGAACGATTCGTGTACACGGAGCACGTTAGGTCTGTAGGGTAATACAATGTTTGGCACTAGGTGGTCTCTGCTTACCTCGTAAGGAACCTGATGTTATAATAATAATAATCAGCGGTAATAAAATCGTTTATTTAAGTATAATAGTTGGAAGAAAGTTTGAGCCAAGTTTGATATTTACGCTCAATTTGAAGTTTAATCGCGAATTCACGGCATGCTTGGCAGAGACCCGTTACCCTACTCTAAAAGTGGAATTCTAACAGCACAATGGTTCCGTAGTAAACTGACATTACAGCCATTGTGGTCGATATACACCACGCTGCCGACTCACCCGAGTTGCAAGTTGCAATACCATCCCACAGTCCGCTATTTCCTTGTACCGCTTTGCTTTTATGGATATTTTGGGTTTGGTAACATGAATATCATTTTATATCATTACGTGTAGGCAGGAAGCGTCGATAACTGTATACTAAAACTTTCTATTCGTAAAAATATCGAATGAACAAATTAAAATAAATAAAGACCGTATTTGAATAGTTTATTTTAATTAATTTCCAATACGCCACGTGTGATACATTGCACATGTAATATATTAGTATAATTTATTATTTTATTACTATTCAAGTGTTTATTTTGTTATTTAAAACACGTGAGGTAACACGTAGTTACACGTAAGGCTTGTGATGTAAACCATGTTTTTTCTCACGAGCTCGGACAGAGAAATAAACCGAAAAATAATTCCCTGATTCTGATTGCGTCATCATTTGGGTCGAGAGACCCGAGAGCCGAATCCGGCCGATGACCAACAGACATTGTCAACGTGAGATTTTATTATAACAAATTATGATGTATAGAACTGGGCCCTAGAAGTTGGTGTAGGTGCCACAATTTTTATATACGGGGCGTGTAGGGCTGGCCATGAAGACTTTTTAACAGGAGCTAATTTGGTCAACTATGTGAATAAAAAGAAGGCGTTTGAAACAGGAAAAGTATCGCCCTTTATTAACAACAATAAAGGATAAATAATTAAATGAATCGTTTAAAACATGTGTATTTGCATTATTTATTTAAATTTAAACAATGTTTTCTTTCTGTTGTAATATTAATGAAAAGTCAATATTGGCCGTTTTGTCGTAATTTATAAGCTAAATCCATAAGTTTAGTATTACGTATGTGTCATGCTAATATGGTAAAATAATAGAAAGTCTTTTTTATGCCTAAAATCGATTTTTGGTATCAAATGACAAGAAACATTGAATTGGTGTAACAATTAGAAATTTAGAAGAATAATTTTCGTAGTGGTTTTATATAAATTTTTAGGTAACTACATAATTGTAATTGTAAGTAATTGTAAGCTTAATCTAATCGTACATCTTAAACAAAAATGTATGTGCAATTTCAACATCGTTTTTAACAACGCTTTATTCATGTTCCGAGAATTTCCTTTGTACTTTAGTAGTTGTTGGATATCATCTCCCATTGTTTAAGTGGAAATGGCTATTCTCCTGCAATCTTTGTCGATCTTGGCACAATGTCTTGTCATGTATGATAGCAGGCAGGAATCATAACAACTAAATCGTGTACCCAACAAATAAAGACGCAAATAAAAACACTATCATAGTCTATATGGTCACGCTTGTTCCCTTACGGGGAAACAGAGAGCACCAGGCGCCAAATATATTTGTTTTTTGGTCCAGACGTCCTTGCTCTACGTCCCTTACCTTTCATATATAGTCCTTTCGGTGCTACTATTATTAATATTCCGAGCTACAGTATAAAAATGATTTCGTAACGTTATTGTGATTGGTATAGAAATGGCATCCCTGTCTGTCAGTTAATTTGACGTTTCAACAATGCTCCCAATTGCCACCCACGCTCAGTGGCCGACCCTCGGAGCGACCATCACGGAATTACCATTGAGACATCATCCATGATTATTGTAAGCTACTCAAGTGCAGTGTTATTAGATTGCCTAATTAGGGTCCTATCAAGCAGACCGACTCGGCGAGCAGAGCTGATTTGGATCGCTTTTAAAATAGAACTTTATCCCATTTAAATAAAGTCTATTTTTACATTATGATTGTTCTCTTGCCGAAAGACATTTGAAATATAAAAATAGACTTTAACGAAATGTCTTAAAGCACTATTCTAAATGCTATCAAAATTTGTTCTACGCTGCGAGGGGTTTATTTGAAAACACTCTTACGCCTCACCATTTACGCATATTGGGTATGTCAATTGATTTACAATTTTTTCATGTATATATATGTGATGTCCACTTTATGTTGAGCCTCAACATTTACATGTAAAATTGCGTTAGTTACAAATGCAAGTTGATCAAATAGGCCAGATACTGCTTGATGGGAAAGTTAGAAGATTCCATAACAGGAGTGTATGGATAAAGAGCGATGAAACCAAAAACCACGCATATGTTCTCTGAAGAGCTAGGCAGAGGAGTGTTTCACCCGTGACATACAAACGTTTCACGAGGGAATAGGAGTTGAGCCTATTGCCATACACCGGGTACAAATCCAAATTCAAAACTACGACGGGGAATTTCATGATAGAAAACCCAAAAGTACTCAACTCAGAGATCGAACCCAGGACTTCTCGATCAGCAGTTGATAATAAAATATGCACGTAGGAGCGGGATTGATATCACTATTAAAGGACGAAGAAAGTAAAAGATGACTAAGTGATCCTAACGTGGGAGTGTACTACACTCCTCTGCCTACCTCTGCGGGGATCATTGGCGCGATGTTACGTTTTTAAGTGATTCTATTTTGTACCGGAATAAATAAGCTTTTTTGTGTGAACACAAAAATAGTATCCCTTGTATAGCACTTCCCACGTGCCCCAGTGCCGATCCTTTTCGACGGTCGTGCACCATTACCCACCGCCACAGCAACCAGCGCCCATTTCCGGCTGCGTATTAAATAAAGCGTTAATAATGTAATCCCTCAACGTTATAAAATTCAATGTATCGTTACAGAACGAACATTTTGTAATTGATATGCCACAACGCTACCGACAAGCGGTATCGCGCGTAAGATGATGCGTGCATGCAAGAAGGAAGAGTGGCCTGTACAATTATTGATGTGATTCTCGACATGATATATTACTTACATTTATCGCAATAATAATAAACGTACCATCACGTCTGTAATCCCCGAAGAGACAAGCAGA
>DVPD01000827.1:0-10279 GCA_018237605.1 Apyrrothrix (Melanopyge) sp. n. Burns01 | reverse complement strand
GTAGACGAGAGTTTACGAGACACAAGCGAGGATCCGTCTGGAGGCATCCAGGCGAGCGTTAGCCCAACGTTAAGTTTGCTTTGTGATTTTAGACAGGCGCCCCGAGGCGGTGAGTGAGTTTGTGTAGCCTGTACAGTTATTGTATAATCGAAGGCGAAGGCTCTTAAAATTGTCTATAGTAGATCTCAGCTGTACAATAATTTCCTCTATTTGGCTTCGTTTCACTGGTAGTAGCTTCTGAACTACATTCTATCAGAACTATGATGTTTAGCCATGGTGTTAGAAAATAGACATGCAATGATAAGATTCTTTGAGAGAGCAATTGTTAAGGTTATGAAAATCGCAAAGGGCAGTGATAGATATTCACACCAAGCCGCGTGTCAGGAGACTGGTCGAGTAAGGTCTAGGTTTATGTAAATTCCAGGCAGAGGCCCTTCCCGAAGCCATAATGGAAGGCTAGTATGTTGCAACCGCTGAATAATAATGTTGTCACTGTTGTTATCGCCATCGTTAAGCTTATAATCGTCAAAATGGCGGCTAACGTTCCATGTGGGCGGATCATTATTTTATTGCGTAATATATTGTAACCTTGTTTAAAATTAAATTTGGAACGTTTATGAAATCTACCAAGTTGTATTATAGTCCTTTGTTGTAAAGGAAAAAGATGTTCTGGCTTCCGATATTATCCCTTAATTTAAACGAAGTTCCTTGTTATCCGTTTGAAAATGGAATTCTATCGCTTTTCGATGTACGTTTCTATTCAGAACATTAATATTATTGTTATGATTTTTTTTTAATTGCTTTAGAATTCATGTCAGGTTTAACAGCTTTCAATAATTATTTTGCATGTAACTGATTGCTTGATAAAATGCGTACTAAGTCTTCTCCTAATCCTTTCAATAAACAAGTACTATTGAGATGCATGTTTAGTACAAATGAAAAAGTAATCTGTATAATATTAAGAGCTACAGCGCGGTTATTTTCCAACATAAACATTACGCGGAATGACTGAGCGGATGAGCGGCGAGGTCAAATGTGAGAGACGTGAGCTTTAAGAAATTTACGTTCACACACCCCTCGGCAAATGTATGGTTCATTGTGGAACGATAACTTTATTTCTGTGGAGCTTTTGCTTGCAGCTCTCTCTGTTAATATGCAATAAAAGCATGATAATCTTTCTATCTTGACTGCCTCGTTGCTTGTGTTGGTTGCAAGTGCGACTGCCGTTCGACAATCCTGGGTACAAATCCCGGGTGGTTACTATTAAATTTTTCTAAAAATTACAAAATAGAGTAGTGGCTCGGAGTTTGTACTTGTGCCTGCTGTATGACAATAGACTCACCACTTTTCCAACATGAGATATAAACGTAACTGACGAAACATGGGAGTGTACTACACTCCTCTGCTTCCTCTTCGGGGATTACAGACGTGATGTTACGTTATAATCTCTCTAAGGCGATAAAACCATTTGTATAAAACTCGTCTGCGAAAATCGTCGCTCCGTCTATTTCACCGGCCAATCAGGTTTAACGGTGTTTTCTTCCGGTTTGGTCGCAATAGTAAGCAGCCATACAAATACAAGCCGGAGAGCAACGCATATGTGACCAATTTAAGAAAGTATAACTATATATAGTATATAATTTCTTAGATTGGCTCTAGATGTCTGAGGTCTACAATGTTTAATTACCAGTTTGCCCGTGAATTTGTATTTTTCTTGTATATTTCTCATCTTTGTAACCAGTGTTAAATATACACGCACCTCTGTACAACTTAAATGTCACGTTACAATGTTTTAGGCATGTACAAGCACTTTTTGTGATTTTTTTTTCGACCATCCTGATGAAAAGATGCGTTAATATAAAGTGAAACAGTAAAATATTCAGCCACATGTATGCTATTGCTATATAATCATCTCTAAAAACCTGTTACCTCATTAAGTCTTATTAGTGGGTAATCAAAATGTTTCTGTTGGAGTTTAGGTATAATATCATTCTGTGATGGAATCAAATATGTATTTATTGAATAAAAATAATCGAAAGGCCAAAAAAGGACAAGTGTAAAATACAACAAAAGGAAGCAATAGATATCCTTTGAAGGCAGCATCGCAAATTGTTTTACATGAAATAACCAACCGAATAGAACTAAACCGGATAAATTTCAATTTCTTTATTTAGTCAAAGAGAACAATAGTCAGAAAAATATGTAATCATACAAACACATCGCTATGTAGAAGACATATATGTACGTCTATTGTGAAATCACTTTGATACGTCTCCCCAAGAACCGCGCGTGGAGTACACAAACCACTCAAACGACATTTAAAACCGGATACAAAGGTTCAATTTGGAGCGGTTGCTACGTCCTTGCATATACATGAGTTCACAGTATCTCTATTCTCACAATCATTCCATTAAATGTAATAAAACGGCTTCGTGTGCCCTCCCTCGGCAGATATCGTTCTGAGAGGCCCTTTTAGGTCTAAGTGACAAAATACCTTTTAACTCATATTGTGGCGTTAACACGAAAACTTATTATTACTATATCAGCACACCAGATCCTTTTCGGGGTATGCAGAGAGCGAGTGCCAAAAACTTTTATGCTTACAGACATGACGTTTTTCTACTTTCTTCATTCTATACACGCATTTCGAATAATTCTGACTCCTCAATTCGACAATGTTTGACCTATTTTGTCAAGATCAATGAAAAACAAAAATAACTACAATAAAAACCATGTCTTAATTTATTTATTTTGTCGTAAATACTCTTGGAAGGTGAAGTCCTTATCGCATTTATATAACAGGACGTCCAAAGTGATTCAGTTCGGTGGTAAACACAAAAGCCCAATTTACGTGCCGTCTACTGTGCGGTATACATCTCCCGGACGTTTCATCTTACGTGATGGATGTGGTCTCCCGAGTGCATTGTCTCCAAGAATAATATCGTTGTTTATGACTCTTTTACGGCTCTTGTTGGTGTATACATATTAAAGATTTTGCACGCACACATATGTGTAGTAATATTATCAGCTGTTACCGTGCTACCGCAACGTAAGCACATTTGTGGAAAAATAGGTTCTTTATTTTTCAATATTTCTTTAACAGTTCTAATGACTTTCTGTAAGGTTTGAAGAAGGCAATAAAATTCTCTTTGAGTTGTTTTGTTGACCGCAGTGACTTGTCTAAATGGTGAGTCTCAAATCGACGTTTTCTGTCAATTTTGTACTTTTCCGTATCACAATTCAGTTCACTACCATAGAACCCTAACGTTCCACTGTTGGCTACGGGTCTTATCTCAAAACTAGAAGTGTTAAGACCATAGTTTGCCGAGTACCAGCTTACTTTTTAATTTTCAAGTCTTAGGAATTTAAATAGATATATCAATACAAACAAAATACATTTCCTTGTTTCGCTGCATGAGTAGGTATCGTACAGCTAATTGTTATCGACAAAGACCAAAGCGCCACGTTCAAGTAATTTCGCTCACATTGTGATAGACATCCCGGAAAACGGCGACTACAGACTAACGATGTTTCGTGCACAAAGAGAGTATGCACTGAGATTCTCAAAGAGGACCTCCGCACACACGCCGGCTTGCAAACTAAGCTACAACTAACTAGATTGCCGAGCGGAGCACTCTCTCTTAATGAGATACCTTCAAGGAAAATCAACGTAAACGGAATATCTTCAGCTTCTTTTGATTCTGCGCATTTAGAGGCAAGTGTAGCGAACATAGTGAACTTTATATTAATAACACATACAATGTCTGTTTATTTTACCAGCACCAAGAACTTTTATAATAACAATAGTCTTCGGAAAACGCTCACTTAGAGGGTACAATGCAAATTGTACAATTATGTTAAGCTCTATATAACGTAACATAAACTGTATAAACGGGGAAGAATTTGGGAACAAAATTACAGAAGCATTATCAATATCAATAGGAACATAATACAAAGTAGCAACAGTAAAGTTGCGTCATAAATGTTACATTTTGCCTGTTTAATGCGAATGTACTATGGGTGTGTAATATGGGTATAACACAGCCTATGGATACCGACTCATACAACAGTGCATTTAGTTTAGCACAACACAACCAACGTGTACACGGACTGAAAATATACATGTGGTCAATCATCGCTGGACTTTATTGTACCAGACAATTCACTGTGAAGGAGTGTGTTTACGCTTATTCCAGTAATGTTTTTAGGATTTTCATTTAAAATTAGGATATAAATAGCATATAATAATATTGTGAAAGTGACTATGCAGCAAAGTGAACATTTTTGCTAAGTACAATTATGCAGAAATATCCGTATTGCCTTGAGGCGCCGCTGCTTGCCAAAGTGTAGTAATTCTAGGAACAGATGCAGGGTCCCCGGGGTTGTCTGCTCTTCAAACAGATTTGCAGCGAGCTACTCGATTCGAATATAACTAACTATTGAAATTATATTTTTCATATAGAATGTGAATATAGAAATAGTTATAGAGAAAAACTTATTCAAAGTATGTTTGTACGTTATAATTTGCTCGTCTTAGTTTCAAACTGAAGTGGCATATACTCAGCACATATGTATATGATTCAGCTCATCATCAAAATCATCAGTCCATATCCGTCTATTACTGGACATGGGACTCCCAATGACACGCCATTTAACTCAAAATGTACTACTAGTTGACGATTCCTAGTCGATATTGAGGCTTTTAGCATTAACTACTTAAATACCGGGTTGATTTCACACCGAGTAATTTTAAAAACCGCACACCACCGTCACGGTAGCTGATAAATGGAATGGAACAAGTCCACTTATTGGACGGAAAAAATTCCGAAAATACACAGGAGAGGGGTGAACCAAAGTACGTTATCAGCAGTCGTATCACGAGCCCGGAGCGGAGTGAGGAACGCCGCAGGAAATTGAATGAGTCGCGGGAGAGATGCGAATGTGTGTCGGCGTAATGGCTTCCTCGTTGCACTGACTCCGGCTTACGTGTGGTTACCTACTGTGGGTCGAGTTATATTTATAAGTAACATGTCATAACATCACGCCCGTGTTTCCCCGTAGCTGTAGGCAGAGGAGTGTAGTATTCCCACTTGTCTGTTATGAAAAGTCCCATGTAATGCGGTTGAGCTTATTGCTATATACCGGACATAAAACTAGATTCCGAGCTCATAATAGGAATTGTAAATTAGAAAACCCAACAATTTGTTGCTCGAACCCAGGAACTCTCGCTCAGCACTCCCGCTACCTCCAGCAACCACGAGGCAGTCAGCAGTCAGTCAGAGTATTTACAAGTCTTATCTAATAAATGTAGTGTAAAACAAACGGAAATGATAAGAGAATTAGAATTATAACTGTGCAAATATAGATTACCAGAATGTAGCGGTAGTTCGCAAAAGTCAATAATACAATAACATAAGAATAATGTCGGTAGAGTTCTTTATGAATGGTTTAGAGAAAAAATAAAATTTATGAGGGATAAGTCATAACGATCCTTTTAGTCTCGTTGTTCGTACTCCAAAAATAACTTTTACGGGCGAGTACAAGTTGAAATTAGTAAAAAATCTCCGGAACTTTGAACGAATTGCGTAAGGTTCTATTTAAGTAATAAAGTTAAATGAAACTTGTTAATTAGTTTGGACATACATAATTTTTCTTGTCTCTACATTGTGCTCTGTGTATTTCAGAATAAAGTATTATATTACTATATTTTGTTTAAAATAAATTGAATGTAAAGAATTTAATGTTTAAAACATTTAACCGTCTCTATATCGAGTGTGCGCTAGTTACGGCTCTCCCGATGTGGTATTAGGTTATGAAAGTTGCCTAGTTCATTTAGTTAGCGGTGTTCTGAAAATTATGTATCGCTTTGGGGCTGTTAATTGGCATTCGTGTTGAGTTGTTATAATGTCGCAATTTGGTGGTAGTTTAATTTTAGTAAGTGTGTATTAAGAAACATTTGAGAATATTTTTTTTACATTTCTCGGAGATTGCATTGATTTCTCCAATGCTAATATTACATATAGAGTATGTAAGTATGTGTGATAAAGTGTGATAAATTTAATTCTTTTTATATATGTCTTTTTAATACATACAGTAAGTGTAAAGGCACCAAAGAGTTTTAGTATGGTAACCATGCACCGTCAGTTGCGTTAAGTCGATTCACTGACACAAAATGCACTCTTCCCATCTCGACAACCGACACGAACGTTCACAGACGGAATCCGTGCTCGCCGCGACCTCGTATTAATCACGACTCGTAATCTCACCAAATAGAGTAACCAGCAAAATAAACAGTAAAAGCCTCGGGGCGGCGTTGCGTAACCGCTGAGTCACCGCGCTGGCTGCGACGCGGCTCATCAGAGCGTGACTGTTACACAAACAAGCGGAGCGATTATAATGTCGTAACCGGCGGATTACCAGCGAAAATGGCTTGGCCGTGAAAAATTGTCTTTAAGGGCACGGCTACAATAGCGTTCTTATTTATGACTCTCACTCGCCGTTATTAATGCCGGCTGCCAGCCGTGCTGGCTGAGCTTGATGAATGGACTCCGTCCGGGAGGATATTTAATTAAACGTTCAATCTGTGATCCGCTAGTGTTCCTAGTGGCGAAATCTTATTATGGCAGAATTAAGGCTAATTAAATTGTAAAAGTGAATGGTCGGTGACGTAAAGATTTGACATTATTGAACAATTAACTGGTTTTAAATGTGAACAAACACGCCGCAACTCGATAATAAAAGTCAAAGAAAGTTGTTCCGAAACATTTTATATTTATATGGTGTATGTATATAATGTTTGATCAACCAAGATTACAGTATGAGATATAGTAGATGGAAAGTTTAATCAGAGCGCGCAGAAAGAAAAAAGACGAATATACTGGTCTTACTGCTGAGCGAGCATATTACAATACGGGTAGGTAGATACAATATTAAAATTCATTAATAGGGTATTTTCTGCTTGAAATAATAGCAAACGCGTGCAAATATCTCTTCATGCGATCTTTCATGCAAAGCTCAGTGCGCACGGTCCAATGGGTACAGCGGGCGAACGATCGCACAGAAATTACATGTGCAAATATAAAGGTGGTTACAGACTTGTGCTATGTGGCACGTACGTTGTATACACACGAAGCAATCTCACATTTTATATTATCACACACATAGTCGTTATACGTAAATAAAATACGATTCGATTAGGTTGTGTACATCACATCGGGTGTTACAAGTATGTTTGATATGCTTCCGCCTTAATAGTGACGAGTGGGGAGCTAGGGAGGCACGGAGGGGGGGCGAGTTCAACGCACCGGATACGTCTGTCGTCGGGCACGGCTCGCGTACACACACGCACAGGTGCGCTACGTGCGCGTGTGTGCGTGCACTTAGGATTGCCAATCGTAACTCGACATAATATTCATGAAATAAGAACACGCTTTTGTTACACGTGGAGCGATATTATCTTTTAAACGTACCTATTTACATAATTATTCGTATTTTGTTCTCAACGGTTGGTTTAGTTAATTTTTTTTTATTTCGAATTGCCCGATTGTTTTTGAATATTTAGAACAAAATCAGTGTCTAGATATATTTTTTATCTGCTAATAATATTTTTGCACAAGTGTTATAAAGCACATAAATTGTTTCATACTAATAGTACCCTTTATTCATTAACAATATTATTACTTGTTAGTATTGATTTATGTACTATCATATCATATTAAATATTGAATTATATTTTAATAGCATCTGTTATTTACAAGCGTGAGAAACTCGTAACCTTGTGCAATGCGATCTGTGGAAGGGCCCGTAAAAATAATTCAATTTATTTGTAAAAATCGCCAACCCTAGCCGCATTGCCTGTAACATTGACATAAATACTACGCGCTGCATTCTGCGCGCAACTCGAGTGCAAACGTGCCGTGTAACCATAAAAGTACTGTACGATTATGTTCGCCATCTCTATACGGCGAATTGTTACTACACGTCCACACTCTATATTAATATTATTATAATACGAGCTAATGTACGACTGTAGCTACACACTGGCACGCCGTGTGGGTGCGACAATGTGGGTCATAATGTTTACAAGTCGCACGAGGTCGTAACCGTATCTATCCACATTTTAATTGCGCTATTTACGGACAACGCATTCCCTCGTTAATTATTATTACATCGGAGTTGTAACGCTCTTGCCTACACGCGCTGATAAGACCGACGATAAATCTCCGCCCGTATTAATCATGCAGCTATTTTACCCACTAGCATTACATATGTATGTATCTGTTCGAGTTATTTTACGTTGTAATGTCGCTATAAATTACGGTGGCGATAAAGAAAATAGTTTCTGAGTAATCGATGCGAGAAACGTGCGAGTTTTAAATTACATACGTACGTGTACGTACAATGTCAACAACATGCGCAACTACTATAAGTAATTTTATGTTTTTGATAGTGCATTAATTTTGCAATCAATTGCATCGATTAAAGTGATTGAGGTGATTGCGTTTGTGAAACGGGCACAGGGTACTGTGAGAGAGGTTTGAGGTGTGATGTAACGAGTTGATCGCTTTCAGGAATGGGTGGCGCGGCTGGCTGGAGCTGAGGCTGGGGTGGACGCGGCGACGCTGTCCGCGCTGGCGGGCGAGGCGGCGGAGTGGCGCAGCACGCAGGACGGCCAGCGGATCCTGACCACCACGCCGTCTGTCCTGGGCGGCTGCCGGGCTCAAGTGTACCGGGCTGCTGGCGCCACTCAGTGGTACACTGCGGTCATCGTCGGCGTCAATGAGCACACTGGAGTGAGTTTCATTTTTAACACGGTATCACGGTAGTAGAATCACGGCAAGGACCAAAATCAGATACTGGTTGATGAGGCAGTCTAATGTTTAAGAAACCGGTGAGCATGTATGGAGTGATCAGTGTCCAATAAGAGGAATGTTGAGTCTGTAAGTATAGAGATTTTTGGCTCTCTGCGCTCTCTGCCTAACCTTTAAGTGACCTGGCGCGATGATATAATAATAAAATACTAATAATAACAAAGAGTAGAAAGAATTGTATTTTACTTAAATTGTTCATTTGATATATTTCTCGTATTGTTCTGGCGTGCTATCTTTTCAAACATGTAAGCACAGTTGTACAAATCCACTGCTACGTTTGTAAGCGTATTTATGATAAATGTCATCAGTGGCTCAAATGATGTGAACTGAACCAGAACTTGAACCACAATTGTTGAAGAAGTTGAAATAATACCTGATCAATTGACCACTTCCTGTAAACGCGGATCAAATTCATTTACAGCGGCCATTCGACCGCAGTATCCTCGTAAAGTGTTTATTTTTTTCAAATTAAACTATGGGACGATATTTTATAAGCTTAACAAGCTTAGCGCATTAGAAAAGCGTCGGGTCTACAAGGATCGATCTTAGAGGGATGATAGATTGGGGTCGACCATTTGATATAATGGTTCGTTTAATTTGAAGCAGTTTCCATGACGTGCGGAAATATTGAAAAACATTTGTGCAATGATATAGAGGTATTTAGCACTCGGTGCTCTATGCCTACCACGTGAGGTACCTGGCGTGACGGTATGATAATAACCGAAATAGTAACAGCAATATTAAAACGCCTTATATACTTGAACATGGTACCATTAAGAAGATACTTCGTAAACTAATAAAAGGGGCTGTAACTTAGATTACGTTCAAGTAACTGTAAGTGTGTACGAGATAATTCCGAAACGGGAAGCCCTGGGCGGAACCAGTTGCGGAGTACTGAACGCCATGGCATCCAGCCCGCTCGCAAAGTTCAATTTATAAGGGCATGTGTACATCGATACGTGCTACTTGCATTATCAGTACTGTGCACACGCCCTAAGATGCAGGAAAATTGTTAACAAGTTCAATACGAATCTGTGCCACAATGTAGATATGCCATTTATCTGCTTTTTATATAATAATGTGTTTTTTTTATGTAATTCCTAGTAGCTCTTAAAGAATATTTAATATCACGTATGCGTTTAAAATTTTATTTATAGACTCAAATAGGTCCGGTTTTGATGTTTGGCAAGATGTTTGCATTTTTAACAGAAACCGGTTTTACTGCTTATTATAGGTAAAATATAAATAAGTAAAATGGCTTCCATTAAACATTTATTTGATAATAAAATATCCTACGCCGCTGTGATGCGGATAATGATAGAGTTAATTGAGTTTCGAAGAAACACGTCTGGTCTGCAATCATAGAGATATTTGTCAATATATACCCTCTGCTCACAACGTAACGGACT
>DVPD01000826.1:0-10281 GCA_018237605.1 Apyrrothrix (Melanopyge) sp. n. Burns01 | reverse complement strand
AGTAATGATTACTTTATTTAAATCTATCATTCTTCAAGTTTATGGTTTTTTGCAGAAAAGAATTTGTAACATAATATCACGCCTGTAATCCCCGAAGGGGTAGGAAGAGGAGTTTAGTACACACCCAGATTTCACAAGTTATATTTAGGTCCCAATATGGAATAGATAGCAAGACTATTGCCATATACCAGGTACAAATTCAGACTCCGAGCCACTACCATACTAGAAATTCTAATCTTAGAAAAATCCAATAGTACTTGACCTGGATGTGAACCCAGACCTCTAGATCGGCAGTCAAGCTGGCAACCGGCACTACCACCAAGGTAGTCAACTTAATTTTTAAGTTAAAAAAAATCAATGTGAGTAATGGTTAGATAAAGACGTTTAATAATATACATTCAACATACCACTAAAAACAGAAAAATAATTTCATTTGGACAACCTTAGTCTTATAGCAGCACAACTAAGTATACATTGCAGGATGCACAAAATTAATATTCCATGAGCAATTAAGTATTGAAGTCTTTATTTTTTACAGTATCTATTGAATAAAAAAAAGAGTTCTACCATAGACTTCATCATTCGCTATTTAAGTAAGACTTAATGATGTGATTTTATATGGAAGCATAGAATATTATAACATTAATATCAAATGTAGGAGATATCTTGCTTTAATATCAACACTGGTTAACTGCAGTTTCAATGATTTTGGTGACAATATTATAAAATATAAGATATGTCTTGAAAAATAATCTAATATGAAAAAATAAATATATTATGATTTAAAGCAACAACAGGTGGAAGGGATGCATCAAAATCAGTTCAACAATTTAAATAAAGCCAATAGTAAGTCACTAAAGCTCTTCATAGTCTTAAACCATTTCGTGTGTCTGTGTAGGATATGAGTATCCTTTCAGAATGAGAATAATTAAAGCCAGTTTGTCACATGGGCCTAGCAAGAATTTACAGACTTCACACACTTACAGGGTAACTTTGAGCAGATAGATATATTGAAATGGGTGGTACTGATAATTAAGAAAATGTTGTACTTATGATAGCTTTTAAATGTTAAAACTGGTTTATTTATGCTTGTCACTTTAACGGCTTGCCCAATTACATACATATATATTCCACAATACAGAGATTTGAAATATAATAGTTACTTAGTACTTATAATACGATTACATTATCAAGAAGCAGAATAGATTAATAAAATGTTTTTTTTTCTTATTTCTAATAACCAATGGCGTCACGGCCAAGAAATCTTGTTATTCAGACAGCTTCTAAAATTGGAATACATTGTGCTATAATGAATTTAACATACAAGTGTTCCTACAATCAGATTTTCCAACAACAGACCATTAAAAATACAATAATGAACAAACATGTTCCCATATGTTTTAAAAACCAAAACATCAAGTTTTTGTTAATAAAATCACCAGAATGTAATAATGTGTCCACAGACAGTTGTTACTAATATAATTAACAAATGCACCTAAAACAATACCCTACTCGCATACCTCTTTTTACTTGAAAGTATTAATCTCAAACAGTTGACAATGATCACATCAGAAATAATATACATAGAAATAAATACATATAATATACGAGTAACATTTGAAACTGTTTAATTATTAAATGCAACACAATGAATATTTCAAATATCTTTATTTATTTATACACAAGAAGAAATCCTGAATTTCTTAGGTGTATGTATTTTTTCAATCTACGTTGATTATTCTTATTCAATACGGTTATCTTATCCTACAAAAGTATAGAATGCTAAAAAACAGTTTGTAAATAAAAAATATTGCAATATTTACATCGCCATATAATGAAAAAAAATTATATAACATAAAATCTGTAATAGACTAATAACAAATTAATCATTCTATGTGACCTAATAAAGCAGTTAAATCTGTAAATTAAAGCTAAAAGCTTCCAAGCATCTTATTGAATAAAAATATTTTAATCAAAATATGTATAACATAATATAAGTAGAGATATTGCATGGCTTGCCCTAAGACTGGATGAGACTGAGAATAAAACGTTTACAACATATACTATACATTAGCAAATTAACACGCAAAATTAGAAAAAATATACAAAGAGCAACATTAATCCTAACACTTAAGTTTATTGGGAAATAGATGTAACATTTTAAATTTGTTAAAAATATTTGATCGTAATATTAACTAAAATTTATTGAATTAAATGGTAATTATTAAATTTAATATGAATATAATCAATAATCATCAAAGCATATCAGCATAAAGATCGTGACCACTTGTGCCCCGTCTTTATGATCACAGAAGAAAGTCACAACACAAGATGGTAGTAACAGTAACACAGAGAGTATTTTTGAGACAAACTTATATTAAAGTGAATCTGTAATCTCAATGATAAAAATATGAAAAATATTGAATATAATAAAATATTATAAATTCACAAAATGTCTAATTGTCTACAAATAAAATCATAAATTACATATTTACCATTAATTGTCACATTCAATAACATTTATAAACTAATATAGAATTCATGATTTGTCGAATATATAAAAACGCCCATTAAAAGTAGGGTGGGGCAAGAGAAAAGTAATTTTTGTTATGGAAGAAAAAAGGATATATGATATATATATGTATAATAATACTTCTTGTTTGATACAAACAAAAAACAAGAAAGTAGGAAATGTTTAGAGACTAAAGTCTGGTGCCAACAAACATTATCTTTGTTCCATTGACAATTTTCATAAATTTGTTGTTTTCGTGGATTAAAGCCGAACATTTTTGTTACTCTTTATGCAATTGAGAGTTGTTATGTTTTATACATTTTTTTTTCAATGGTACATTTCGTTTAAAAAAAAATTATATTCTGCTGGTGATGACTATTTTGTAGTAATGTAAGAGACTCGCGCTGGGTGATCTGCTCCGGATGTAACTTAGTAAATTGTATATCCATTTAATTTTACATCTTGAATTATGGATCAGAGTACGTCGTTATTTTCGCGTCAAATCCAGACGAATAGTTCAGAGCCATGTGGGTCGATTAATTGAATCATAGGGTTGTCGAACGGCCAGTGTTGGCGCATAGGGAGGCGCATACAAACCCATGATCTGCGCGCCTGTCTGCCGCTGCAATTCCTCTTGGTAACGCTGCAAGTATTGTTGGTAAAGTGGCGACGACGGATCCACAGCGCCCATAAACGGATATCCAGCGCGTACTTGCGGACCGATGAAAGAGAATGTTCCAGTGGGATTGGAGTTCTGATGTGCCGGCTTAACTAGCTTGTCGGCAGCTACTTCGTTGCTCCTCTGCTGATGTGCCACTGCGGCCGCCATATAGTTGGCTGCCATGAGTTGATTCGTGCTGTTCCGGAAGTCGTCCACCAGTGCATAACCACTGTTGTCCCCGTACATGCCGGTAAGCGCCGCCATGTTCATGGTGGTGCCGACATTGAACGCGTTCGCTGGCATGATACCTTGTTTCACTGACGATAACATGTCGCCACTGCAGGGCGCCGTGTGGTAAGTTTGATTGTTGACGACCTGCGGCGGCTTGCTCTCCGCTGTCCTCTTTCTCTTATTCTTCGGCTTCGGTTCGGCAACATGTGTCGTCACGGAGCTGGTTGGCGTCTTGTAAACGGTGTTATCTTTGCTCATAGGAACGTTCGGTTGTGCATATACGCTCATAGGATTACTGGCCGGAATCGTCTCTGTAGCCATCGTTTTATTAAACAAGTCGGCCATGTGGTACGCTTTGTCGTGGTATAGAGCAGGGCCGCTGGCGAAGGTTGTTATATATCTACCGTCATTACTGTATCGCTCGAGCATCCGCGGGTAGTTCGGCAAGTTGCGCAATGTGTCTATAGGCAGCGATGAAAGAGTTGTGTACGTTGTCTTATATGGAATTGGCGCCGGTGCGGCCTCTTCCGATTTCTGAGTTTTAGCGTGCGTGTGCAGCTCTACGTTTTTCGCAACGGGCTCATTCTCGTTGATTATGGAAGAGGCAATAATAGAATCAGCTTTCAGAAGTCCCCGCGGATTCGGTATACGAAGTTCAGACTGAATATTCTGTTGCACTTCCTGTGTTCTTTGCGCAGTTGACCGCGACACGCTATTGTAATTGCTGTACTGCTGATTGTGCATAGCTTTGTTATAATTGATAGCACTGGAATTACCCAAGCTAATGTCCACTTTCTTTTCCGCATTGTTCGTCGAGTAATTAGTCGAATAATCCGATGGCATCATGTCTTCTTGACATATTTGATTAGTTACCTTCCAATTGCCATAATCGATGGCAGATTCGGCGGGGGCTGTATTGGTAGTATATAATTTTTTGTTGGCTAACTCGATATCGCTAAGCGAAAAGTTCGCAATCGATTGTGAAGATGATAGCGAATCATATTGATTGTGATGAACATGAGCTAAGTTTTGATTAACCCCCATATCAGTATGTATGGTTGGGCGGGGTACAGTCGTCTCGTGCGTATGGGCGGGCGTCATGTTCGGTGTGGTATTGATATTCGCTTTCGACATTGGCTTATACTGCAAATGCGGATTATTCATACCGAGATTGATGGCCACAGCTTCAATTTCATAGCCTTTCCTTAACAACTGGTTAACATTCGATTTTGGCACATCTCTGGCCGAGTAATCAATTTCTTGCGTTTCTGTGGTATTCATATATCCCATATTCACCATGTCAATATTGTCCTTTTTATTTAATTTCATAGACTTGTTTTTAATTTCAAGCGCACTATCATTGTTGGTCAAATTTTCTGGAATATCCCTTTCGGTGTAAATTATGTTAGCTTTATCCCGCAGATTATTCATTTTTGCCATTTCAGATTTTTCGCACAGTGCCGAGGCAATGTCGTCTACAGAGAGAGGTGGTAAAGGTATATGGGCGATTGGAGGCTTCTGGTAATCACTCCTTGCTGGCGTGATCAAAATGGAGTCCTTCAGTTCCGTCGTATTTTTTATTGATGTCACGACATCAGGTTCATTGTATGTTCGTTTTTTGACTGGAAAGAGAGTAGTTTTAGGGTCGGACAAGACCTGTGCTGGTGGAGTCGGTGGTGGAGGAAGAACTGGAGCTGCAGCTGGCGGCGGAGGAGGCGGTGGCGGAGGTGGAGGTGGGAGAATTGACACCGCTTGTGTGTACGGTGCATATGGATTCTGAGGGAACGTATCTTGCGCCATTCCTATGCAGTCGTCGTGCGCGCGAGGTGGCTTGCTAACCAATAGAGCTTTGGACGAATCGTAGAAGTGTGGAGCATTTAGTCCGTATGTTGGTAGCGGGCTCTTACTTTGGTCAACGAAATAATTCGGTGTGCCCGAGCCTGTCGCGTTATTAAGAGCATATACGTGTTGAGAATATGCCGAATAAGGTGAGTGAGGGCCCTCACGGGGACTGCAGTTTTTCTCAGGACTCTTAGTCGACGTAGTATCTTGATAAAATCCGGCGCGCACTGTACCATTGATAATAGGATACGTAATCTTTTGGAAATCCTCCGTTCGCGGAGATGCTGGTGAACGAAGCAATGGGGAGTTGTGTGACATTTGGTGTCGAGGCGAATCAAGATCTTGACTGAATGAGGATCTTTCGGACACTGAACTGCCAGTACTTGTCCTACGCGGTCTAGTAGCATTTACACTTGGAAGCGGACTATCTCCACCGTCAGCATTCGGAGTGCCCGGATCGTTCGGAGAATCAACTTTTGCGGGAATCGATATAGTCTTCGTATTACCACATGCACTTTCCGTAGATTTTTCTTCAGTTTCGTTGTCTTCGGCTTTCCTTTTAGAACCTGTACTCGGTGAGCTCCTTGGGGCCCCAAAAGCCTTGAACCACGCGCTAAGGTTAGGCGTTGCTTTTTCTTGACTAGGCTTAACAATGCCTGGTAGTGGCTCAGTCTCCACTTCAGCATCCTTTTTGTGTGGAGGGACATTCTGCACCACCGGTAACTCCTCCGTCACTGTTTCTACTTCTTTCACCTCCATGGGAACTTCAATCGGTTTAGGGTCCTCTTTATGAATCATAACATTGTGTTGCTCCTCATTAGAACTAAACGTGTGTGAATCATTACCGAGCGCGAACTCTACGGTTGGCAAAACTGAACCGAGGCTCAGTTTGGGACTTGATTCCTCCCTGTTTACATCGAGTAGTGCCACTTCTTCAGATTTTTCAGTGTTTTTGTTAGCCATGTTCGTAAGCAAGTTACCTTTGCTTTTGCCTGGCTGTAGACGGTCAATCGTCCTTTGGAATTCCCTTCTTTTGACGATTCTATGTTCTCTTGCAGATTGCCTTTTGCGACAGGCGTCTCTACGAGACTGCAAGGATTTTTCTCCTTGAGACAGTTCATCATCCAACCGACTGCTATCGTGATCTTCGGTAGAAATAGTTGGCGCGGGACTCATACAGGGAGAACTCATGGATGAATCTTTTGGATCATCAGTCAGCCACATAGTTATATCTTTGACAACTAATTCCAGAGCCTTGGTAGCTGAAGCATTCTTAGCTGAACTCTTTTTAGCCCTCTTAATAACTCTCCTTTTCTTTTTCTTCACAACTCCGACTGTCTCCACCACTTCCTTTTCCTCTGGAGATCGTTGTGGCTCGGGTTGTTTATCTTCAGGATCGTCATCTTTATCTGATGTATCATTATCTGAATTTTTAAAATCCTTAGATGTTTTAGTGTGTGTGGGTTTAGACCTGCGTAGACCACTACGCCCGGGAGTGAAAATGTTGTTGAAACTGATTTTTTTGTTTTTAGCTTTCAATTTTTCAATGGTTTCATTCAATTTTGGATTTTTATCTTTCTGCGGTACATCTAAGTTCTGTTTCTGTTTGTCAACCACTTTCTGTTTATACTCAAACAGTGACTCCCAGGCATCCTTAGCGGCATTGCGTCGTCTCTCTTTTATTTTATCATACTTATCTTTCAGGAACTCGGGATCGGGCAACAAATCCGAGGTCTCAGGCTTAGGTTGCTCCACCACGGGCTCAGGTGATGGACTTGGTGTATGTATAGATGGCAATGGAGAAGCACTTCGGCTTCTGTGGGAACTCTCTGGAGACTCTGGAGCTGGACTGCGATGTAATTCTTCCACAGGGGGTTCCTGAATCTCCTCTTGATGTTTGCTCTTCTTTTTCTTCCTTCTTTCTCTTTTCCCCTCCTCATCTTTCTTTTCGCGCTTCTTGCTATGTTTGCGTTTGCCAGATTTATGTTCTTTCTTATGACTTTTGGAATGTTTGCCATGTCGATGATGTCCTTTGTGTTTCTTTTTAACCTTGGCATCTTTATGTTTGTGAGATTCATCAGATTTATTTTCTTCAGCTGGGGGAGTCTCAACCTCCATTTTCTCTGGTTCTTGTACTTCGTCTCTTTGTACCCTCTGTTCTTCAACAGGCTCTGGTACAGGTTCCCTTATTGGTTGATCGGATTCTTCATCTGGGTCCGTGTCTGGTATTTTTACGCCCACATTGTCATCATCATCATCTCGATTCATACTTGCTAATATGCGTTCTCTTTCCGATTTGTTCATTTTTACCAGGTCACCTGAAACTAAAATGTAATCAAAGTTTTAATTAGATAATAAAGCTACATATGCCACCATACAATCTGTCAAGTTTTTTAACAATGAACTAATTTTTTAATACATTAAAATGATAATGAGGTTAAACTATGCTCTTATTATATTATTACATCAAGAAGTCAATGTTAGTATTGAGTGCTGCAATGCCTCAGAACAATACACCTTTAAAATTGGTTTCAGTTGATTGTCAGTGTTTACTAACCAATATTAAACCTCGTCGAACATATGTAAAAGAAAGAGTGATCCAAGCGCAATAACAATACATATAATTTACAGGAATCTGTACAATTATTTTTGATATCTTGTATTCCACTTTCACTCTTGATAACAATAAATATTACTCTTAAAAATGTCCCCAACAATTTTTTTAATCAAAGAGGTTTTTCACAGATTTAAAGCAAGATATGTTATGCAAAGCTCAGTTGCAAATTGCATGTACACTCACAAATTTCCATGTTAACCGACAGGTTCTCATATTGAGAACAAATGACAATTGACAATGGGAGAAATGATGATGATGGTAAATGATAAAAAAATTACTGTCAACTCATATAATTACTGTCACTTCTGTGCTCCACATATTTTGAAGTAATCACTTATTGACATACAAATACAGCTCTTTTTAAATCAATCATTAATAATGACATTTCCAAGTTAGATCCAACATCACCAACACACCCTTTTTGCATGAGATCCACCAAGGCCAGAGAAATGAGGAGAGATAACTAAAACAATTTATTTACAGCCTGTAACATTATCCAATTAAGTATTTAAGTTACATTTGACAATAATAGAAGTTCTATAGCATAATTCTATCACACTTCTAAGGGGACCGAATTAAGTACCGATAACAAGAAAATCAAATTGTTAGAAGTATTTAACCCAGCCTAATACCTACGCAATGTATAACCTGAACACAATATGCCCTCACAAAACATAACAATATAAGTCATGAATATGCCGCTAATGACTATTCATTTATAATAGGCTGCTTCCTTTTTTATTCTACGTGTTACTACGAAACAAACATACTTGTAAGCACAAAGTGACAAATGTATAAGAAGCACGTTAAAATTCTAAGGATATAGATATTGGGCACTCGGGGGTCTCGACCTGTCCCATAAGGAACCTGGCGTGATGATGCAGAAATAGTGTAACGTATTTTTAAAATATAATTAAAACATTTACCAATGGTCTCGATCCTTCTCTTCTTGCGATTTTGACAAGGCGGGGCCTCGTCGGCGGTTTTGAGCTTGTGCTTCCGAGATGGGGTTGGGAGCTGGTACTCCACCGCGATTTCCTCGTCCGATGACGACGAGCGGTGAATGTATTTCTCGGCGAGCCGGTCGAACGCCTTTTGTAGGTTATCCACCATAATAGTGTACTCTGCAACAGTTAGACAGCTCTAGAGATATCTGAAGAATATAAAATCAAGATAAAATATCATATCATGGCCCTAAACACAATTCTTTCTATCTCTCTCGCTTTCTCTCTCACACACACACACATCGTGTCACAAAAAAATCTGATGCTAGACGCAATTCCATAAAAATAAAACTATTGTATTTACAAGTTATGCAATGTAGCAATCGCAAAATTAAAAAAAAAGTGTAGATTATGTACAAGCAAACCTCACCCAGTAGAGACAAATGGTATTTATAGTTTTTCTCACCGTTATTCTGGCCATTGTATAAGCGACAGTTGTTGACAATTAACTTGAAATCGGCCTGGAACATTGTGAAGTCAGTGTAGAAGCCACTGTCGAGGCGTTTCTCCATATTACGCAAGTTCATAGGTCGACGAATGACTGCGTAGTAATTGGGCGCATAGTCCTCATCAACGGGATCCATGAAGGGCCACGCGTCTTCGTGGCTCGTGAGTTGCTCCAGAACTTTATACATATCGGTTTGAATGTCTTCCTCCGTTTGACTGAAACTAAAAATAACATGACAATATCTCGGAGAAGGTGAGTGTTATGTTGATCTAATACCTGATCCGCTACAAAATGATTATGAACTTAAAGGGAATGATTCTTATACAAAGCAAACGATATGATTCTCAAACATCCAAAAGCAGTGTTTTAAATTTATTTTCTGATGTACTCGTTCGCCATAATCCAAATATCCTAGAGATGACGAAGCCGAGCATAGTACCTATCTACCTCTTGTATGCTTCTATAATGTGAATTAATTGAAAAGCGAAATATTACAATAACCAAAGCGATAAGTATGAATATAAAGAAGCATTAATTCTGCATATTTCGCGAACCGTGTATTTAGTGTTCAGTAACAAGTTTTTGACGCATGACGGCAAGACGGCAAGTAGGTCGACCGCTTTTCAGCGATTTGCCGTCCAAGGCAAATTAAAAAATCACATTCATTTTTAAAAGAGTCAGAAGTCTCTGAAACCTAGGTGCATGTATGAAGAGAGTGATGAATGTAGAAGAAGCGCGGCAGGTCTCTACGGCTAGAGATATTTGACACTCCGTGCTCTCTGCCTAGCCTGCGAGGGACCTCGCATGAAAGTATGTATGTATTTTTAAAAGTGACAAAACAAAATTATGCACAAAAAGAACGAAGGTGTAAAGCGCTGAAAAGCTATAAACGAATATTCGCGTTATTGACAAGTAACTTGTTACCTTGCGTTGATGTGTGGCGATGTACATTCAGGAGCCGTAAAC